>SMLS01034253.1:0-15853 GCA_004785975.1 Popillia japonica | reverse complement strand
AAAAAAAATAGAGAAAATAGAAAATTGTTTAGACACTCTTAATCAATTTGATAATAAAGAGGTACGAGTGCGTCTTAAATAAAATAAATACAAAATTTAAAAAAATAATCGTAGTTTCAAATTTAGGAAATCCATGAATTCCAGATTATTATTTCTTACGATACTCACAAATATTATTTTATCAGTTTTTGTTTATACCACCATAACCTATTACGCCAGATAATCCTATACTCGCATATGCACTAAAAACTACCGTGTATTTTCGACTTTGTGCTGCACCGAGTGCAAATCCGGCTGTCGACGTCACGTCGACGTTTCAAAAAATGCAGATCTGAGTTGGTGCTAGTGCGCACTAATGGCATATAAGTCGAAAACGCTATAAGGTTGGAATGCTCTATATGTAGTACCTATCTGGTTGATGGCGCCAAAATGATGCACTTTAAATTTAAAAGTTTATAATACATCTCTGTGAAATAATGAAGAATTTTGTGCAAACAACCAAAACGCAATTTGCACCAAATTCTTTCCATTTTTCCAACGAATAGGTCTGTAGTTTAATTTTTTTTATTTAAATCTCTTCACCAACAGCAGTTTATGACTTATGTATGTATATACCACCGTTCAAACTAAAATTTTAATTTTTCATTACTATTTAGATTTTTATTTAAATTTTAAAATACATTTTATTCACTCACACAATATGTCTCAATTCAAAAACTACTCACAATCAGTAAATTTTCAATATTTGATCTTAAAGGTCGATATTTTCGATGATTTTGTTCTCAATTGTTTTTAACTACTAATTAAATCGTGCCATCAAATATATTTACATAAAAAATATGAGTATTTACAATTCATAAAACAAAAAAAATATTCTAGAAATTTCAACTTTAAAAAAACATTTTAGGAACTACATATGTACAATAAAAAGAACATTCTTGGTATATACATCCATAGGTATATAACCGAAAGAGATTTCGCCGCTTTGAATTGACCACAGCATGCTTCACAGGGAAAGCGAAACACCGGTCCAAATTGACCACCTCTGGCTTGTCTTCTATTCTCCTGATAGATATCCTGATAGATATGATGATCTGATAATGATATCGCCGTTTCACTAAATGTGAAAGACAAACCTTAGTTTCGTCATTATTCTTGTTTGTAAATATGAAAAATCCATACTGCAAGAAATCTCTCGCTATTGGATTGTGGTAGCTGGTAGCACTGAGGCTTCAAGAAGAAAAGCTATTATTCATCTTTTTTCCTTCTAGCAAATGTTTTACTTTGTTCTTAATCGTTAAAGCAATTTTAAAATTTGATGCTAAATAAGTGATTATTAAATACTCAAACGTATAATAAATAAATGGGATTATAATAGAAAAATATTCTCTTTCTGCATAAAAATCTGTAGGCAAACAATAAAAAATAAGAGATAAATACGTTTTTGAAGGAAATGGGTCGTTAACACAAATGTCGTTTCATTTCCTGTAATTTGCAAACGATTATAAAACAAAATGTATTACATTATATACATATATCAATTAATTCGTTTCTTCATATGTGTTCTATAATTAATTATCGTCATGCATTATGCATGCAAATTCACCTAGAAAAATTGTACTTCCCAATAGCTTTTTATTAATTGCGATAATGCTTAGGTATATACCAACACACTGTGGCCTTCAAAACCTAATGCAGCAGCATCAAAATTGTTGTGCAAGTATTTCATAAAATAAGTGACACTATTTAATAATTATTTTAAGTTTTCTACAATTAAATTAGGTATGTGTGAACACATATAAATTAAATCACTAAAAATGCAACTGACTCTGTAACTTTTACTTTCAATTGAACGTTATAAAGCTCAAAGCATAAAATGAGATATTGAGAAAGCATATACAAAAAAAGTAAATTGATATTTACAATGAAATACGAACCACAAGGGAATCGTCGAACCATGCAAATTATCATTATTATTTTAATTTTAAATTATGATAACTTTCTCTTCTCTGCTGAAAGTATGTATGTACTTATAATACCTACATCTAATAAACAATAACATCTCGCGATTATTTTCTGTCCGATTTGTCCGTTAATATCACTACCGACCTAACTACAGGTTTTATGAGCTAATAGCAGCTCTTTATAACTTTTTTGGTGCTAAACTCGTAAGCGAAAGTAACATTAATTCCATGTTCCATTCTATGCCATTCGCGTTATGAAACAATCTAAAAAAAAAATTATGGCTTTACGATTGGAGTTTAGCAAATAGTGCCTACTGTATATGTAGGTATGAGATATAAAAACCTGTACTTACATATGTGTCTTATGCAATACGGGTGCATGTGTGTATCGTCATAGTGAGCAGTAAATAGGTATCTTTAAACTTTCACACCAACCTAATGCAGTAACGCATGTTGCAAAAAGTGTTTGAAATAATTTAACAGACATTAAGGAAGTGGTACACTTAAGTATGCATTTATAACAGAGTACCATACAACTGTACGCTAGTTAAGTAAGGCTATCCTATTAGTAATAGGTGAGGGAATTTTAATAATAGAGAATTGATTCTTTATTCGAAATAAGTTCTAAATCCGATTCTTTGTAAACTTTTAAAAATTATGGTGTGAATTTGGTTGTGTAAAGGTTGTCGTCAAAGCGGAATCTACGACAAAACGGGACGAGTAGCAGAAATGTACGTCACAATCAATTGTTAATCGCCGCCTGAAAAAATTAGGCAAAGTCAGAAAGTTAGAAGGGTTAGGGCAAGTACTCATAATCTTAGTGAGCGGATGATCGCATGTCAATCTCCACAAGACTGCTTCACGGATAAAAATTGAGCCTTTTTAAGCAGCATTGTAACAGTCGATGAAAAATGCGGATAACGTATGAAATATCGTTCGCAAATTCGGACACGAAAAAGTAAAGTAAAGTATTGTGGGATTGTCTGAGACATAATTTATCACGAGTTGATGAAATCAAATTTAACCATTGCTGCAGTTTGATACGCTCAGCAACTACAAAGATTGAAAGAGAAATCCCATTCACTTGCCCCAAGAGATTACCACCTTTTCTGTGCCTGACAAAACCGTTTGAATGGAAAAACCATTTATAACTGAAGAACAAGTCAATGAGGCTGTCGAAAACTTCGTCCAGTCCAAGCAAACCATCATCTACAAGGAAGGAACTGACAAACTGAAAACAGATGGGAGAAGGTTATATAAAATATTAACGAACATCCACAGAAAATACATAAACTTTGTTTTACTGTCCTGGGCGTCCTCAAAACTGAAAGAAACTCTTTTCCGCTTACTAAAAATCTCCATAAAGCTGTGATAATGTAGAAGTCCTTAAAATCTTCAGTAGAATTCACCGAGTAGAATCAGAATTTTACCTGGAAAATAAGAAACCGTATTTCCTTCCAATTTATCACATACAGATGTCACACATATGTTTGACATTACCAGGTGCGTGTTTCCTGCATATATGGTTGAGTTGCAGGGGGAGCCCATTTCTTAAGGAATTAGATTTCATTTATTTTCAGTTATTCATTTAATTTCTAAAAACTTGTAGGTAATAATTTTAAATATACTTATTTTATGATAACCCCAGATATGTATGTATGTATTATACATAATTCGACATCACCAGGACACCTTGTTTATTTACGTTAACAGCCATGCATTCTGTACGAGAACGCATGTGTTGTGAAATACGCTCAATATTCAATTGCGTACCACGTGCTTATGATAATTTAAACAAATTTCAATTCAATTCAAGTCCAAGACCGCCAGCATAGACAAAGAGAAACTATTAATTAATTCGTTCTTAGCCAGTGGAACTTACCATATAATACGTGCACATATGTAAGACCGTGCCTAATGCTTTTCTACCCGTTATTAACCGTAGGTCTGTGAATGGGTAAAAAAATGTGTACACAAATTTAATCATCTTTCGTATATATTCAAAAAATTCATACAATTTTCTGCTAGAATAAAAGTAACAACAATAGCAAAGCGTGTTTAATGATTATGTAAAGATACAAGGACAACCACGATAGCTTTATCTAACTGTCCGACAGGAAATTGCTAATATAAACATGTTATCAAGCAAGAACATCTAACAAATATGCCGAATACAATTGTCTTATTATACGCATTTCAAAAACTATGTTTTAAATTGCAATAAAATATTTGTTGAAGTAAATTCGTATGAATTAAGAAACATGTTGCAATGTATGTAGTTATATACTTACATTGAATGTGATTAAGATATATATGTTTATATGACTTACAAGTGCTTTTCCTCTAATTTCATATATATTTTCCACTTTGAGGTCAATCAAACACAATTGAATTAAAAATCAATCTATTCAACAACTTTACATTTTGAGTTAAGAGAATTGCTAACTTCAGCTTGCTTTAGCGGCAACACTCCCTCTGGTAGTTGAAACCACAAAAATAATGTTAGGACTATTAAATAAAATTACCAATTACGCAGTTACTTGCAAGTTTTCTGTACATAATACTGCTCGCAGAAATAGAACGTGTATTTGGTTTTACTTACGTATCATATCAGTAATCACACTTATCATGCACTTATACTGTATTATTGCATGTTGGATGGTATTATATACTCTTATTATTTATATATAATTGTTTTGTTACAATAAAAGCAACGTTTACCGTAAAAACCGTAAAAGTGAAAACATCACCACTTTACCAAAACTATAAAATTTTAAAACTTACTTACATTTCCATCACTATACAGGGTGTAACAGGACGAGCTTACGTTAGCCGTATCTCAGCAACTAAGCAAGATCCATATTTGTAAATTTGCAGAGTTATTTTGGGCATGGGGGCAAACTTTTAGAAAATATTAGTACATATTTTCTATTTCCGGTTTCGCCGGAAGCACAATCAGCTTCATTTTTTTAAATGGATTACCCAATTTTTTTTCCAACCAATTGAATTCAGCAACAAATTTGGCGTATAGATCATTTATTTCGACTGGTCTAAACATTACCGTTTTATAGCTAACTTGATTTTTATGAAAATTTTATCAAATGCATCGAAGTAGTTAGTGACGTATTTCTTCGGTATTCAGAAGAGTTGATGAATGATTATTGGAAGTTAGGCAGCTACTAAGATGGGCTATTGAAAATTATTTTCACTTGTGTGCAAATACTATACAGGGTGTTAGTATTTACCGACCTAATATGTTAAATTTCAAACACTAATAACGTTGTTATTTTAAATGGAACACCCTGTATATTTTTGTCGCAAACGGTAGAAAATTAAATTCTTCATCAAATGGTATTACATTTCCCTATACCTAAAATGAATATTTTAGGAGCTATTCGCAAATTATGTGAATGTATTCAGAAACTTCGTGTGAGCGCTAGAGGTGGCTATGAAAATTCGTCAGTTTTAGCGTAATGTCTAATTTTCTAATGACAGTTTGTGTTAATAAAGAAATAAAAACAAATATATTTTTCGAGTAAAGAAGAAACAGAATAGTAAAATTTATTTTGTAACCAAGATAACATTAAAAAAAACTATGTTAAGAATGAATAAATAAGGTATTAAAAAGTAATAAATTATTTCAAATTTTGTTCAAAATTAGCCCGATTCAGTTCCAAACATTTATTAATTCGTTTTAGCACTTGATTACTAGTGACCTTTTGTATTTGCGCTTCTGTTAAAAAATTTAGTTCTACTCGTATTCTTTCTTTTGTTTCCTCTGCATTTGTCACCGGAGTACTGTAAACTTTCTCCTTAACATAGCCCCAAAGAAAAAAATTCATGGGGGTCAAGTGTGGTGAACGTGGAGGCCACAAGTATGGACCTGCGTTTGCAATAAACTTTCCGTCAAATAACCTCTCCAAGAATAAGTATACATCTCGTGTGCTGTGAGCCGCTGCACCATCCATTTGATACCAAGCAGTATTTGATTCGATAATAGGCAGTGCATCAAGTTCTTCTTCCACAATATTGCGCAATATATCTAAATACCTTGATTATGTTTTATTGCGCAAAAAACATTAAATTGCCAACTTTCCTGATATCCCCTTTCTCTCGTTACATGGGGGTTTTCGGCTGCCCAAAAATGACTATTATGTTTATTAAAGAGGCCATTTTTGGTAAATTTAGCTTCGTCGGTCCAAATGATTTTCTTCGTAAAATTTTCGTCGTCCTGACAAGCTATGGTGAAGAATTCACAAAAATTGACTCTATTTAAGAAATCTTGCTGATGTAAGTGCTGTACCTGCTGGTATGAAAATGGTCTCCATTTATGTCTTTTTAATACCCTTTGAATGGACATTGTTGAAATTTCCAAAGTTGTCGCTGCTTCTCGAAGAGATGCAGTGGGGTCGGTATAGAAATATCCCATAACACCAATTTCAACTACTTCGTCATCAATTATTTTATTTTCTTTTAATTTTGGCCTAAACTGTCCATGTTCTAAACAATTTTTAACTAACCGTCGCACTACATCTTTAGATGGAATTGGCCTGTCCGGATACCTTTGTCGAAATAAAGCACATGTTCGACTTAAAAATTTTCCCGACTCTCCATAAATTATCAATAAATTCAGGTAATCCTGATTTGTCAATCCTAAACGTGACATTTTCGTATATTAGATTAGGAACTGTGTGATTAGGAAGTTTATTAACAAGCTATCGAACTGTCATTAGAAAATTAGACAGGCGAATTTTCATAGCCACCTTTAGCGCTGACACGAAGTTTCTGAATACATTCACATAATTTGCGAATAACTCCTAGAATATTCATTTTAGGTATAGGGAAATGTAATATCATTTGATGGAGAAATGAATTTTCTACCGTTTGCGACAAAAATATACAGGGTGTTTCATTTAAAATAACGAAGTTATTAGTGTTTGAAATTTAACATATTAGGTCAGTAAATACTAACACCCTGTATAGTATTTACACACAAGTGAAAATAATTTTCAATAGCCCATCTTAGTAGCTGTCTAACTTCCAATAATCATTCATCAACTCTTCTGCATACCGAAGAAAAACGTCACTAAGTACTTCGATGCATTTGATAAAATTTTCATAAAAATCAAGTTAGCTATAAAACGGTAATGTTTAGACCAGTCGAAATAAATGATCTATACGCCAAATTTGTTGCTGAATTCAATTGGTTGAAAAAAAATTGGGTAATCCATTTAAAAAAATGAAGTTGATTGTGCTTCCGGCGAAACCGGAACTAGAAAATATGTACTAATATTTTCTAAGTTTGCCCCCATGCCCAAAATAACTCTGCAAATTTAGAAATATGGATCTTGCTTAGTTGCTGAGATACGGCTAACGTAAGCTCGTCCTGTTACACCCTGTATAGTATTTCCATTTCAACCATTTAATACATATAAATATTGGATGATTAATATTTTGTCGCCCTTCCCTTAGCAATAAAATGTGCATCAAAACACCGTAGATTCAAAGCAAATTTTGTTTTAAAATATTCAGATATTTAAGGTTTGTTCCAACAAGAATACGAAACTATCAGTAATAGTTGCATACTATCAGGATTCTGCCCATTAGCAATTAAGCAGTTCCAACAAACCAAATTACAATTTGCAAACTGAAATTTGGTCTTCCATGTAAAATAATAATCGATTGAAAACTGTTCGCTGATATTAGTCAGAACAATTGTTTGCTGATTTTCAGTCTGTACTTTACGCATGCGTAGCGTATCTCATTTTACATGGGTAGTTTATAATTTCGGGGTTAGCAGTTAATCGTTTAAAACGACGCCTTTAACAACTCAAATTTTGTATACAATTAGAAAGATTTCCTATCCCTAATATAATACGTATATTTCCAGAAGATGTACTATTTTCTTCGTGTCTATTTTCCCTTAATTGTTATTTTATTCATTTATTATTATTTATAATTTTGTATCGTAATTCTATTTTCTACCTGTTATAACGAATGAAAAATAGAAAAAACAACTAAAACCTAACCTAAACAACTTCAAATTTTCATGTTGAACTCTATATTTTATAAATTTTCATACTGCTTTTTAAAGCGTTCCAACAAGGCCAAATTGCAAACAGTTGGAAATTAATTTCTGACTGCGCATACACACCAAAATAAATCTCACACCATGATAGAGTTGCCACTATGTTTACACTGTCTATCTTTTATAACTGATTCTATATATTTGATTATTTGCAAAGCATTATTTCTACCATCACACGAAAGAACATTCACTCATTGTATCCAATATGTCTCGCAGAAATTCTGTCCTTTGTTATACAGGATTAATTATGGGAACAATTTTAACTGGAGATGCTATGTGTCAAATAATGACCATTGATCAAAAGTAGCCCTATTCAAAATCGTACCCTTTTCGAGAAGACGGTCTTCAAAGTTCCAGAAAAAAAATCGTTTTTTCCATCTTTAACCTAATCTATTTATACAATGAAAATAAAATTTGGCATAGCGATTTAATATGTATATAGATGCTTCTTATGGTGGAAGTTTCCGAAATTAGCAATAATTACAGCAAAGAGAAAGAATATCCCCTTGTGTTAACATCAATAGGACTGCTTTTTGATTTATAATCACAAAATTAGCATCACCTAATTAAAGTTACCTAATTAAAGTTAAAATGCCAAAAATAAGGTCCTCTTGAAAGAACTTTGTATTATGCTTGGTTTTCGAGAAAAATAATGGTAATAATAATAATAACAATAGTTGAGAGGAAGTACTCGACCGTACAACATAGGCAATAGTGCTCAAAGTACTCAGGTATGCGGTCTGTGACTGGAGTTAATAAAACTCTATTTATTCAAACCTCAATATTTCGTTGTTTATTAACAACTTCATCAGGATTTACTACAATTAATTAAAAGATACAAAGTCAATTATCAATAAATGCTGCCAATTTAAAAAATACTTACAAAGAAAGAGTCGATAAAAATTAGCGAACAATACAAAAATCAAAGGAGTCATCACAAAATTAACACCACATTAAAACAATTAAAAAATCTGAAAAATCAGAACGATGTCAAGATTAAATATAATGTAATTGTTAAAGCAACGTTAGAAGGAATGTGTGCAAAATGCATCTACGCCAGAAAAAATTCTACGAAATAAAACGGATTGTTAGGTATCAGGTCCTCTGATAAGGTTGTAAAATGTTACAATAGATATTGCTAAGTTGGTCTGTATCATTCCTAAAGTTAATTGTGTTAGATGTTTTATTGATGTGGAACATCTCCAGAAACAACCGATTTTTGTACCTGCTTTCAACATCCAGAATCAATAAATAAGGTATTAAAAAGTAATAAATTATCAAAATCAAACACGTGACAGGTCTCTTTACAGTGACTGGCCAAGGCACAAGCTCGTTCAAGCTCGTTTTCCCTTATAGCAATCGTTTTTGTGTTGACTAATACGAATGTTTTAACCATTGTACAGTTTGTCAAATATAAACTCCTGGACATTGTGAACATGGAATTTTGTAAATGGAATTCGACTGAAGCAACAATGGGGTTTTATCTTTGATGGGTGGTAAAACATTTCTGATTTTGAGTGAATTATATAAAAGCTATTTTTATGTTTGTATAAGGTTTGAAAACCTTATACAAACACGTGACCGGTCTGTAAGGTAAGATGTTATTAATTTCAGAAAAGAAGTGCTGAAGCCAATGATACTCAATTTCCGTGTGAGGAGAGATAAATCAAAAGTCGGTATATACTACATCCAGCTGCGATCGGCGGTCAATAGAATTGCCATTTTATAACAGTTTTTCGATTATTCTTCAATACTTCCTGTATAAACAACATATACCTTCGTAACGATTAAGTCATTATTCTTCCGAGCTATTTAGAGTTAAATGAAACTGTAATAGTTTATGTTTTTGATTTATTTAATAACATTAACAACCGATTGTTCTACAATCTAATAATACTAAATCGCCATGCCAAATTTTATTTTCATCGAACCAGTGGATTAGCTTAAAGATGGAAAAAAAACATTTTTTTTCTGGAATTTTGAAAACCTTCATCTCGAAAACGGTGCGATTTTGAATAAAACTATTTTTGGTCAATGGTCATTATTCGACACGTAGTATCTCCAGGTAAAAAAAAATCCCATAATTAATGAAATAGCCTGTATACTTCTTAAGAAAATTTAGCATTTTAACATTTTAAATGATGTCAAAAATGTAAAAAAGTAATAAATAATTTTTGGTGTTACTGTTTGGGAGATCATTTTGAATAGTCTTTGTCGATCGATAACGTTAAGAACAGAAATGAGTTCTACAATGGGATGCACCGAATGGAGTTGCGTAGCTATCTGCTGAGATACGAAAATAACTGTACTAGCAGTCATCCACGAGGCGGATACTTAGAGAAGGCTAAGTCCCGTAATAAAAAAAAGTGACTAGATAAATCTATGAACTGAGCCTGGTCATGGTAATGGAAAAAACGGGGCTCGTACTACTGACGACGGACGAGAAGAATCCCTACCGAGATGGAGATGAATATGGATATGGTAATCATATACATAAGTATAATAATACATCTGTAAAATACCTCAGACTGCGTTTTGCCAGCCATATGTGTTTCTGGGAACAGATCCAGTCGAGTCGTTAAACAAGAAAACTACTAGGTAACAACGATACATATAAAACTCAGACCTAACCTAATAGAATTAACAGCAAGCAAACGCCGACTCTTGATGATCGTTATCCATTCCGTACTACAAGATGCGAGTGGCTTCAGCATAGAAAGGTAACCCAAAATCACATACCATTTCCGAGCCAGTAACATTCGTGATATAACTTCGATAGGCTTACAGTTCAAAGAAAAGAAAAACAGATTGTACGCAGTTACCTTAACGATAGCAAGATTTTCAACGATAAGCAAGCAAGCCATGTACTAGAAAGGTAACAATATAACAGTAGAAGGAGCGCATATAAAACCTTAATTTATCGTCTAAATGGAGCTGCTACACAATACGCAGACGGCCTAGAGTCATGGTAGTCATCGTAGCTCGCCGGCTTATTTGATAGGATTTTCGAAATGATAGTGTTCGTGATTGCGGCACTAACTCCGATAGCCCACAAAAAAAGAGAGTCTAACAGATCGGAGAAGAAGTCGGTTCACACGACATAATTGGGAAAGCGTCGATAGAACGAAATACGCAAACGGATGGTGAACGATCAGTCTCACCCACAAAAACATAGGGTGGATGGATTGAGATGACGGTGAGGTAAACTACTATCTCACCCATTTTTTCAGCGATCACGGGTGTTAATATCACGACTCTATCCTATGCGATGCTCACCACACTTTTTTCAAATGTAAAATATGGGAAAAAAATTTAAAAAGACTACAAGAATACGGAATAAGGACGTACACACGATGTTGTCTCGAGAAAAAACTCGCATAAGATCGCCATATTCATTGAAAAAGTGCTGTAGTGCAGAAAGCGACACACCCAAGAAATCGGGAGGTCAATCACAGTTAATCACGAGGTGCCGTTCTGAGGTATACAACCAGAGATTCCCACTAAAATATGAGCTTTTTAGTGACTGCCTGACATCGATAACAAGTCTTGTCATTGGTCATTGGCGTTAAAGCAACTTCTTAAAGAAGAAAAATCCTTATCTAGTATTAAATGAAATTCTCCAAATGTAAGGTGTCAATAATCTATCTAACTTTCAATAATACGTGGAGATAGAGATAAAGAATTTCTTCTTATTTACCTTATTTAATAGGTATTCATATAAACTAATAAGTTATGCCCTGCAAACAATTTTCCTCTTTCCCTAAATTATTTATCAAACAAATTTCTCCTCTATAACTATAATAATACTGTTAGAGTTAATTACAGCTCGCGAAAACGCAGACAAATTAGCATATAGTACGTGTTTGGCATCATGATATCTACATACATACATATTATACATATAGAGTAATTCAGGCTGTTATAAAAAGTAGAACGCACGTGCTCTTATGTTATTTATTTTCATAAATAAGATCGTCACAAATATATATTCATTGAGGTAATGATTTGACTTGCTAAGTTGGCAGTGTTTGTTGGTAGTGGTTATTACATCACCTTTCGAATATCTTCTGTTCTTGGGAAACAAACTTCATACCTTATTTCTATGCCTTATTTCATTACTATCACAGTGTAATTCATCAAAAAACAATGTTTTTATACGTTTATTATATATTTACAAAAAAATCACTTCTTTTCAGATGACTTTCAGAATAATCGAAAAAGGGACGGGTCGCTAATGTACGTATATGAAACTAAAGGAAGACATCGAAAAAATACGCTTCCTGCGGAGAAAATCAAAAGAACGCGCAGCTATAGTTATAGCGATGGGTAAGTATAACAACTTTATTAGTAGTACCTACAAATAAATAATCCTTTAAAATGCATATACATATTTTGTACAAACTGTTGTAAAGTTTAATTTCGTTAACTTATTCCAATGAGTACTAATAAAAATTGTTATTTATGACAAATAGAACTATCTATATGATCAACAAGTCGTCGATCCGACAAATTTTCCACACTTTTCCTCTTATACTTCCAAGTGAACGCTGGCAATTAAGAAAATCAAATTTTAATTTACTGTAGAAACTTAAAAACCTTGCCATTTTGATAAAAGTCACCTGTTCAGCTTTTCAGCTATTTTGAGAGAAATTACATCATTTATAGGAAATTAGAATTAAAAAAAAACCAAATTTTTTCCCACATTGCTCTATAAAAACGTACAGTTGAAGATCCTGTTTTGCAAATATAACAAAACCCCAAAAAGAGCAACAACATTTTCTATCGGAGTTAGAGAAATGCTATTGTGCAATTTATCACAAACAAAAGAAAAGAAATAAAATTTGTGGTAGCCTTTACGAAAGAGCTTAAAGCGCCCCAACATAATTGTACTATTATTACATTGTTTTCAATTAATGCGACTTTCCCTCAACTTAAATTTTCATTTGCCGATTGAAAGCTGCTATTAAACATGCCCTTTTCACTCTAACTTCAACATATCATCGATTTTATTGTCATAACATACTTATTAAAAAAAACGCAAAGGTACCTCTTTCCTACTTTCGAATATTTTTAAAACGCAAGGCCATTGACTTCGTACGATACAATGGTCTAATGTAGTTCAATGTCGTATAAACATGTGTTGCTTCGTTTGCATCTGTGATAGAGATGTGCTTCTATTGAATACGCGTACAGTATGGTGTAAGAAAAATGACACCACGCTTCAGTTTCAATGATTTAAATAATTCGTTTTCGTCGTTGTTTTCAGTTATTTTCAACTCTAAATTTTTGATATGGTTTTTTGGCTATTTAAGAAGCAATGTGGATGAGCTTTAGTGTACGGTTTGACCAAATAAGGTTTTTTTGGAAATATTTTTTTTACAGATAGACCCATGGTGTATTAAATGTTTTTGTTTCTAAATCGTTATAGCTATCAGCCCTTAACTGCATGCTTTGTATATCGCGGACGCCCTGTATTTGCAGCAAATAAAATGTTTTGTGTTTTTATATTAACCTAGTTATAGCGCTTCTTTTTTCCAAACACAGACCAGTCGCAAAACTGAAATTTTAAACTGGTAGCTGATTTGAGCTTATTTGTGCCGCAAACAAAATTGTTGCGTTGTTATATTGGCCGAGATGCTACGCTCTGTTTTTGGTGGAGCCAGTTTTACAACCACTGAAGCATACCTTTAATGTGATTCGTTTGTACTCGTTTTATGTTAATTGGTTAAGTAAAGTTTTGTGCCTTTTTAATTTTCGGCTTAAAGGAGGAATACCAGGGTTATTCGCCACAGATTTTAATGAATCATAATTATGTTATAGAGGAACCTTCCCTCAGTACTCAGGTGTGAGCTTTTATCGTAACGCGCCCTAATTTCTGAGAAAATAAACGTTGTATCGTTGAATGAACGCGCTAAGTTCATTCCTTTGTGAATTTATGTATTTTGAAGTTCGAATATTCGAGCACACTTGCTTGTCCTGCGGTCAATTTCTTACCTACAGTTCGTTTCTTGCCTAGTGTCCGTTTTTTATCTGCACTCCAAATAAATAAATAAAAATAATCAATAAATAAATTTCAAATACACATCATAATGCAGATTTGATTCCAATTTATTTAATAATAAAATTACGATGACGAAAAATATCATTTATGAATAGGTTGCATGAAATATAACGTTATAATCGTGCACAATAAACCAGGAACCAAACGCAAACCACCAGCGTGGCAGCCGTAGTTGTTATCCACTGGGCTACGAAAGCTTGCTTGTTGAGAAACTAACATTATCGATATAAAAGAATGAACTTGGTATGTTCATTCAACGCGTTAAACAACGTTGATTTTCTCCATCATTAAAATCCGTATCGGACAACCCTAGTGTTGCCCTTGATAGTTGATTTTACAACTTCCAATAGACATTGTCGGTTATGTTAATATGAATAATATGAATAATAGATATAAAAGTATAGTTATTACAGTCATAATTGAATTATGACTGTAAGTTCTATGTTTCTTAAAACACAACATTGCTTTTGTCTTCCTACAACCTTTAAATTCGTTGAGTTATTGAATATACTGAAAGATACTTTTAGACACAAAATGGGCGAATTTCAAAATTTTGTATAAACGATTTCTTTCTACTTCTTTTGTGTTCGTTTGTGCAGTAAATAAAATAAATCCAGTTATTGAATTTTTGAAGAGCTAAAAGAAATAATAAATTTAACTAGAAGAAGTAGGTATTAATATATTGCTAGATATCAATACAAATTAATATGCATTTTGAGATACAAGTCTTTTTACGACAGTAGTCAACTCCTGCAACTATGCACTTTTGTAACTAAATTTTCCACCACGTAAAAGTCCGTCGTAAAACGTCCACCACACAAGTGTTTCTTTATCTTAAGAAAAAGCCAGGAATCACAAATACTAAAATCAGTTGAAGAGGCGGATGTTGCAGAAATGCAGGTAAATATTTTGCGATGTATCTACCAGTTTGCTGTGACTGTACGCCGATTTTCTTGACATCCTTTTATTTTCGTTATTCATATATCGCCATCGCAGATCATCTATCAATTAAGACAACTAAAATTGTGTAAAACGTTTAAAATTCAATGAATCCAGTACTAGCTCTGCCAACAAAAAAGAGGAACAACTCGACTTCTATAAAAATGCAACAATTTGGATTGCAGCACAAATAAGTTAAAACCACAAACAAACAATTCACAATCATCTACGAGATTTGAAATTCAATCGCGCGGCTGACCTGTCGGAATCCTTCAAAATCAAAAAAAAAACTCTATAAATTGGGTAATATAAGATCACAAAACTTTTGTTATTGTACAAACCAGTACGAACGAATCATCCTTACAAAATTTTCACATACTAACATGTCCGTCACTCCGCCAAACAGGAAACGCTATAACTCAGTTAATATGAAACCACAAAACCACACTACAAACGAATTACCCATCTTATATTTTGTTAATTCAGATATGTGAGTCGTCAACAAGATTGCTCTTTCTGATTTTTGTATTTTGACAATCCAAAAATGGACATTTTCAATATCAAAAGCTAATTTGCCTAATAATAATTTTTCTTCTAGAAGAAGCAATCTAGATTAGTGATCAAGTGGTACTATTGTGTAACTTGTATTGTATTGTATAAGAAGGGTCGTATAGGCTCCAAAACCTCTCTTCACTGCGACCTGTTGATCTATTGTGAATACCCCATTCTTTCGGTATCCTTCTAATCCGATGTGCCTGACGAATCCCAGGATTAGTTTGGGTGCCAAGGCCTTAATCTGTT
>SMLS01034249.1:0-12076 GCA_004785975.1 Popillia japonica | reverse complement strand
AGTTAAATGTATGTATAAAAAGCGTACACTTGAATTTATAAGTTGACGTGTGACACAAACAATTTTATTCCAGAAGTGGTTTCCACATTGTATTATAACTGGGCTAACGATGGACATTTCCTCAACCATAGTACAAAGATAGTCATTTTAATAAAGCCCGAAAATTATTATTTTTAAATCTATTGCACGTGAATTCCTAATAAGGCTGTTAACATGTGACAGGACTGCAAGCGACCATGGTGTAGAAGTTGACACAATGGCTTAATAACGCAATGCACGAATTGTTTAGGGTTCGAATCCCGACAGATGAATTTTGATTTTTTTTTATTTTTAATTGAAAAGCGAAACACATAATAACACTCGATCATTTTTGTTATTGTAAAAATCATCATTGTTGAAGATAAAAAAATAAAAAAACAAAATTGATCTGTAGGGATTCGAACCCTAAACAATTCGTGCATTGCGTTATTAAACCGTTGTGTAAACCCTTGCGCCACGGCCGCTTGCAGTCCTGTCATATGTTAACAACCTTATTAGAAATTCACGTGCAATAGATTTAAAAATAATAATTTTCTGGCTTTATTAAAATGTCTTTCTTTGTACAATGGTTGTAGAAATGTGCATACCGTTAGTCCAGTTATAATATTTAGGATTTAAATTTGGGCGAAGTAGTATTAGGGAGACAATATTCACCGAAAACCGATTGTATGTATTCCCCTATGGAATGGCTCGTCCGTGGAAACCCTGTATAATTGAAAATTATTATTGTACTTTTATTGAAATTGAACATGAGCAAATAAAGTAATAAAAAGTTACATTGAAATAATATTAAAGAAAAAAGTTTTCATTGCCAATCTCGTAACAGTCACAATCGTCTACATCTGTATCTGTCTCAGAGGCTGGTACATTGTATTATATGTTTGTTTGTTTCTACGTATTTTGTTTACTATTGTTGATAAAAAAAAATTCTCTTACAATGAAGTATTGTGCATTTCATTGCACACTGGACACAACTTCTGTGTGAGAGTGTTGTTTGTTTTATTGTTCTCTATATTTACTTTATACTCGATTGCTCTAACTACTACAATCAATATTCGCATATATACACATATATTTTTTCATGTAAATATTACCGTGACCATTAAGACGAATACTTTGCTTAGTTTTGTAAAGAAATGTACGGGCAGCTACGGGCACCTGATTTTTACTTTATTTATTACATAATACTTTTACTTACTATCTCCGAGAACTTGAGAGCAACTTACTATTTCGAAATTTACATTCAGATTTTAATTTTAACTTATTGTACTGACCTTCAGCTCTAGAATGCATTTTTTGCGCTTGATTTGCTTGATTAGAAAAACATTGACACGTGCTTAACGAAAGCGTCTACTAGTCGATCGGTACTGTTGCTGTACGGATGAAGGCCTCATTCAAACTGAAATTATGAAAGGCATTTGAGGCAAGGGACCTTACTATGAACATTTTTTCATCTCCTAGGACATTCTTTTAGCCAAACCAATGACACAAAAACCTCAACTAAAAACGTGTTTTTTTGACTTTTGGCCGCACTGTGCGCCGGCCCAAAGTCCGCACCAAACAGTGATTCTTAGTGGGTGCATCAACGACATGAGGATTCTCAGTGCTCCAAGTTCTGCGATTTTGTTTGTTAACGTAACCATTACGTTGTAAATGCGCTCATCACTGAAGATGATTTGTGTTGCAAAATCGGGATTATCCTGCGCTGTCCATGGTCGGCTGGTTTCAATGCCTGCGTCAATTGGATCTTGTATGGGTGTAAGTACAAATCCTTGATCAAAATACACTGCACAGTAGGTACTTCTGGAAAGCTCTAATTGCTGTACACAACGCGGCTAGGCAATAGGTTTTCACAATAAGTACACGTTTCTCTACATTCTTGAAATGTCAAGACTTCACAATCCTACCTGTCAAATCTCAGCGGTGTAGTACCAACTTAACCATATTTCGCGCGAATTTCAAAAGCAAGCCTCCCATTGAGACGCCCATTAGAAATCGAAGCTACTAGATCCTTAAATTCTACGAACATCTCCGTCGCCATAATTATTACGGGATAAACAGTTTCCTGCGCACGTATTTATAATACTTTGTAAATGCAACTAGAACGCTCCATCCGGAAATATAACTTAATTGCAACGGCGAGAGGCTGTTGTTGGGAATTTCATCATGGATGTTATTACTAAGCTAATGAGGATGCAATAATAGCGGAACGTCAAGTCGAGCCAAAGGCGTTCTTTGTGTTTGTCGTTTTGACTTGCGATTATCAGGTTACGCCACGGAAAGCATCCAGGCAGCAGAATCGGGGATGTAATACCTACAGTTATGGAGAATTGAAAAATCTTGTTTATTATTTTATCTGTCAATTGCAGTTTAGTTTCAAGTGTGTACTATGAAGTTTGAGGAGTCATATTTTGCATTTTACGCTAATTTAATTGATCCTCGTTTAAATCGATTTATCCGCGAATATTTATCGCACAGCTCCAACCTATATTACGTTCTAAAATTCACGTTAGCTGGGGTTTCGCTTTGAAGTACAAGCCACGGCGCGGGGACTTTCTCAGAAACGCGATAGTAAAGGAAATATATTGTTTCGTACTTTTGCAGACGTTGAGGAATTTCTATCACGTCGCTGTTATAAATAGAGTCTTGTTCCTGTTGCATAGAGATCAAACAATAGAACTGCGCTTCTACTGCGCTATATATAGCCAATATATTACTGCAGCAAGACTAAAGGCGTCTTAATAAATTAGATATCGCCGTGGAATACGGAATTAGTAGGTTTCTCAGCGTAATCTAATTTAGAAATGTGTAGTGAACGCCAAATTAGATGGCCGAACGCATCGGCGTGTGCCACTGTATTAAGAATGTAACGGACTTGCTTTCTTATAATTCTATCCCAGACGTAAAATGTAGGGCGCCAACAGGATCATTCGCAAATTACTCCTTTTCTTGTTTTATAGCTATTGAAGTAATAGCAATGACGTATAAAATTGATTAAGAAGAATTATAATTATAACCTCGGCTGAAGGAGAACACATAATCTCAGAATAGGGGCAGCTTAAGCGTTACGCACCTTATACAAAATCTTCCCCTATCTCCCAGGACGTCCAGGTGCTTGAGTGCAATACTAACAACTTTCAGTAGCGATACAAAAAAAAATACAAACATTGATTACAGACTATAGAGCATTCCAACCTCAGTATTCAGTATTGTTTCTTATGGGATATATATATCTTTTACTATCTTAAGCAATTTGTAATAAGTTGTCTTGTTTTATTTCAAAACGATGGTGTCAGATCAATTAATATGTTTGCAGTTGGGAGTGCTGGTGTAACTCATTGTAAATATAACCCTGTATAACCCTTTGACAACTGTCAAAATCGTTACGTGTGTTGTTACGTGTACTTTATTTTTATTTGATATTGTTTATTAACCATTCTTTTAAGAACGCATTTCTTTTGCACATTTAGTAGTAATAGCTAAGTGGTCATTAAATATATAAAAGTGTAAAGTAAAAATAAGGCAATTCTTTCAGAATACTGAGTCTCGCTGGCGTGATGGAGTCGTGAAGAAATTGATATAAAGGTGAAACCTTTAGTATTAAACAGAAGCAAATGATACTCAATGTATTTAATTACTTTACGGAAAAGGGTATGGCTATCAGTGATACGGTTTGTGAAACCAGCAAAGCTGTAAAGTGTTCAGACCACAGCGTATACAAAATACGAGACAAACTAAAGAGAACACCCTCATCAAGTACAATAAAGCAGAAAAAGCAAAGGAAAGGAACGCATGGTAATGATCGTTTATGCACATATGATGAAAATGTGCAGGCATTTGTCTGTCGAAAAGAACATAACTTATTCATGAAAAATGTCCTACCTACATTAAATGTTATTTCTTTATTCTGGTATAAATGCTGATAGTCATTCTCTAAACTTCAAACGAACAACTTTGTATAGATTCACATCACGGGATATTGGTGTTAAATATCAATTGGTAAAGCGGTAAAGTATACTGATTGATCGAGATAATATCATTAGATGGAGACATCAAACAATTCCGAAAAGAAAGTAAAGATTATTTGTATTTCTGTTATGTACTATATACTGATGAATCTTGGGTAAATACAGGTCACTCAGCAAGTAAAACTTGGACTGATACCACAGTTAAATCTTCTCGTCAGGCTTTTTGTGAAGGTCTAATCACATGTTTAAAAGCTCCAAGTAGTTCTGAACCATGATCGCTCTGGTTCATGCAGGTAATGAAAATGGATTTATTCTTGTTGCAGAACTTACATTTATTTGCAAAAAGAACACAGCCGATACACATAACGAAATGGATGGAGAAGTATATGAAGAATGGTTCACGAAGCAGTTACTTCCGAATATACCAAAAAATTCAGTTATTGTACTTGACAATGCATCAAATCATATTAGAAAAGTGGAAAAAATTCCAACTACGGCATGGGAAAAACATCAAATCATTGAATCGTTAGCTTTAAAGCAGCATTCACAGTATCTGAAGTTAAACCTTAATATGAAAAATATAAACTGGATTTAATTGCAAAAGCCAACGACTGTGAAATTCTACGTTTGCCACCCTGTCCTTGTGATTTAAACCCAATAGAAAGGCATGGGCACAAGTAAAGTATTATATCAAAATGAACAATTCAACATTCAAAACTAAAGATATGTCAGAGCTAATTACGAGAGATTACAACAATGCCACAGTTGACAACTGGCAGGACTATATCGAACATGTTAAAAAAAATTGAGAATAATACGTGGATAGTAGACGGACTGCAAGATGAAATCGAAGAATTTGTGTAGTCCTCATTTAATACTAACCTATATACAAATGTAAATAAATCCCATATTTTCTGAAAAAAAATATTAAAAATTATAGATTGTCTTTTTATTTTCCTACACTGTATTATACATAAATATTTATAAAACTATTTCGTCTGATGTATCTCAACAATCAGATGTTACATTCTATTAATACTGTTATATTTTTAACTCCTATTTTGAATGTTCTTTAGCTTAATATGTTGGCTAATTTCCTTAGAATTAATTTCAACAAAGATATGGTAAAACGAGAATTTCTGAAATTATAAATATTAAATTTATATGAAATGGAAGTATTGCCATGTCCATATTTTGTACCTACATAATATATTTGCCGGCGTTAAATTCCATGAAACCTTGTTATTCCATAAATGTAATCTTACAATAAAATTCTAACCAAAAAGTATTTCAAATATCTTGTCATTCATTAATTGCCGCCAACTTAAATTAGTCATGGCAACAATGCCATTGGTTTCCATAAGACACATACTGAATACTAAGGTTGGAATGCTCTATAATAGAATATATTGAGAATTTTGTATGAAATGGTAAACAAAAGCAATAAATGATCTATAAACGTCTTACGTGCTAAATGTATATAGGTACTTATGTAAAAAATACTATAATTAAGTGAATATGTGACTAATATAACAAAGAACAAACAGATATATAAATAAATATAGTTTGTTGCAAACAAAAAATGGTTACAATAACATATAAACTGGGGAAACACAAATATTCTATTGCTTCGTTGGACGCCGGCGCTTGGTGCTGATGCTGGTCTTCTTGGGTAATTGCGGCCTTTTTCTTATTTGTGACAAACGGTTTCTTAAGTTCCGGATTTTTCCTGCTGCGGGGCTCTGAATCCTGGTGATGTCAAGGTATCGTTATTTTATATCGTCTTTGTTTTCTCTAATGTTTTATATGTGTGGCGCCGAATGACGAATTTTGTATACGTTTACAGTTTTATTTTGGCTCCGTCACATAAACACTCCCTCATTAATAAATTATGATTCTTAAAACTAAATTTAAATTCTAACGAACAAATATATACAGTCGGGGATATGGGAAACATTTTGTATAATCGCGAATCTATTTAGAGTTTATCGGGGCAACTAACGCCAATCTGCCCATTCTGAGTAGTTACCTAAACCTTGAATAAAATCGAAATTACACGTCCCATTGCAAGAAGGTATGACTGGTGCATCGGTAAGACCTGGATAGATTTTCTACTGCAAGAACACTCCTAATTCTAATCTCTTAATTCTAAAAACTGTCCATGAAGGCGGCTAGAATAATACAAAAAAAATTAATAATGTGCTTGGCCACCCCGTAGCCTAAGTACACTCCGGCACACGTCCACACAAAATAAGATGGTCGATATGTGTTTGTGGCACCTCATTTCAAGCAAGTTGAACTTCGTTGATTAACTACGCCTAAGTTTGTGGAGGATGGTGCAAAGTGGACAGTCTCCTCCCCATGATATTCGACATATTTCATGGGGTTTAAATTCGAGGAACGGGGTGGCCACGGCAAAACATTAACGTCTGCTTCTTGGAGAAAGTCTATAGTTGGACGAGCAATATGGGGACGTGGATTGTCTTGCGGAAAAGGACGTGCCTCCCATGAGGTGGGGGGAGCGAGTTCGGCGCCATTCCGTAAGCCCCCTACATTATAACAAATTCTATTAAGATCTTTTTTTGATTTGTTATTTATTGTTATTAATAATGAATATCAGTAAGGTATTGGGTGGAGTATTACACAACTGGGTGTTAACCGAAATGCAAGCACTGTAAAATGCAACATGTTTGCCTTCTTAAACAGCAACGCGTGCTTAGAGTATCGTAAGTAAAAATTTGGTACATAATAACAACACCGTAGGTAAAAGGGGCTGACCAATACAATATCGTTCAAACCTTCTACAGCATAAACAACGTCAATTCACAACTAATTAAACAATAAATATAAAAAAAACCTTGTCCTGTTTGTCTGTTCCAAATAGTCATAATTCACACACACATATTGTATTTAATTTTAAATTTAACTTATTTTTTGAGTCCATTTTTGAGTAAATAAAACTTTAAATTTGACTTTTGACAGCATCTATGTGTCAATGATTAAAATTAGGGTCATAAGTTTTTAAAAATAGCTTCTTAAACCCTATTTTGATAGTGATTTGATAGCTACGACATCATTACACAAACTCAAAATTATTAGGTACTATGGTGTTGCATTTTTTGAAAGGTATAAACAAAGTATATGATGAAAGTCTGGTCAATATCAACCCCTTAAAGAATAGTACTTAAGCGTAAGTTTTTGAGAATTTCCATTTTAAATATCTTAAAATTAATTGCCATTTACAATAATGCACTTAACTATTTTTTCCTTCCATTCAATCATCTCTTTTTAGGGATACTATAAAAAAAAACACTTGACAGCGATATCAATCTCTTCTGCTCACTGGAACTTTTTCTTTCTCAAATGTGTTTTTCAAAAAATAGCCAGAAGTCATGCATCACCAAATTCGATGAGCAATGAGGTTGTTCTATAGTATTGATTTTGTTTCCGCTAAATACTGAACAGTTGACCCTACTGTATGGGACGACGCGTTATCATAATGCATCATGATTCCCTTTCTTGGCACTTTACTGAACACAGTAGGCAAATCAGTTTCAACCATTTAGCGGTAAGTGTTCTCTGATGTTCTAATTTAATTGCGGCCCCCAAACCCTTACTTCTGAAAAATACTGCGTACGTAACTTTTTTTATTGATCTCTGTTCTTTCACCATCGTAAGGGTTTCCTCATCTTCATCTATCCAGACTCGCCTTTCTTGGCCAGTGGGAACATCAAAACACAGTACTGTGAGATTCAAAAAGATTGTCAATTTCTTGCCCGTAGATAGTGGCAAATGCGAGAAAAGGAACTACAACACGAACGCCAATGTCACAAAATATCAAGAAAATTAATTCAGTGTATCAAATTTGTATGTAGTTAACTTCACTCATTAAAATGGTAAGAAGTATAGATACTCTTTTCGGGAAGACAATTTCATTACTACGACAATCATTTTGAATCTCACTTTATGTAGTTTCATCGCCAGTTACAATTTTAGAAATAATTTAATGGCCTTCAGCCTTCAACATTTCTAAAGATTGTCTGCAAAATCTGGAACGTTCTGTTTTTTGTAAATCTGTCAGATGATGGGAGTGCAAACCGACTTATAAACTTTGTCAAATTTAAATGATCACGACCATTTAGATAAAGTAGTAAAGTGGTTTGTAGGACATCATCAACATAACGCGCAGCTATGTATCATACTGCTTCGAATAAACAGAAGTGATGATCGACTTTTTTTGGTATTTTTAGATTTCTTAACTCTTCTATTATATTATCCCTTTTTAATGAGTCGAATGCTGTTTTAAAATCTATGAATATTATATGTATTTCTCTATTCCGTTCTCGTGTTTTCTCTATCACTTGATCCAACGTGTGAATTGCATTTATAGTTGATCTTCTTGGCCTAAAACCGTTCTGATAGTCTCCCAATACACTTTCGGCATATACTTTTAATTTTTTATTTATGATGTTTGCTAATATTTTATATGTTATATTCAATAGCGTTATCGGTCTGTAGTTCTCACATTTCTCCTTGTCTCCTTTCTTGTGTATTGGTACAATTATACCTGTATTCCATTCTCTTGGGATTCTATTTTGTTTCCATATTTGTTGGATCAGTTGGTATATATGTTCACCTTGTTTTTGTCCGCCATACTTTAATATTTCCGGCACTATACCATCGTCACCCGGGGCTTTATTGTTCCGAAGGCTTCTAATTTCTTCTTGTACTTCTGTTTCTCTTGTACTTCTGTACTTAGAAGTGCTACTAGAAAACACAAACATAAAAGTAAAAGTGCAAGGAACAACAACGGAAAAGACAAACATAAACAAAGGAGTGAAACAAGGTGACCCAATCTCTCCAACGCTATTTAATTTAACTCTAGAAGGTATCATAAGAAAGACCAAACTACAAAATAAAACTATCATTGCAGATGAAGTACAAATAGTAGCATACGCCGATGACGTAACAATAATAGTAAAGAGCCAGAAAGAGTTAATAAACGCAATTAATAGATTAGAAAAAGAAGCAGGGAAATACGGATTAGAGATTAATGAAAAAAAGACAAAATATATGAAAATTGGAAATGAAATAGAAGAAAATATGAAGCACCTAAGAACACAATCGTATGAATTTGAGAAGGTTACAACGTTCAACTACCTGGGAGTATCATTAGGGCAAACATATAAACATAGAATAAAAGAAAGAATCCAAAAAGGTTACCAAGCATTGGGTAGAAATAAAATGTTATTGAAAAGCTAAAATATCAGTAAAGCAAACAAAATAAAAATATATAAAACTTTAATAAGACCCGTCATTACATATGCTCTGGAAACAGCAGTTTTGAACAAAAAGGAAGAAGAAGACTTGAAAATAATTGAACGCAAAATACTAAGAAGAATACTAGGCCCAGACACAACAAAAGAAGGAGTAGAGAGAAGAAAGAAAAATAAAGAAATAGAGCAGGAATTGGAAAACGAAAATATAGTAAGACATATAAAGGCAGTGAGACTGAAATGGGCTGGACACATAATGAGGCGAGGACCAACGGAAATAGTGAGAAGGATCACACAATGGGTTCCACTTTGGCCTAGAAAGAGGGGCAGGCCAAGGAAGACATGGAGAGAAGAGATTGAGCAGGATGGAGAAGTGCCAACAGAACTGGCAAAAATAGATAATAGAATCTAGTAAATATAAGATGTAGAAATCGGGGATTAATCCACCCCAAAATTTAACGGGTTCGTCTGTTAGCCATAATCCGAAGGATTGTAAGGCTCGATGATGATGATCGACTACCATAAGTAATAGCCTCCCAAAACATGACATTACACCATTCTGCTTCCTTATGCTGACGTTCTCCGCACCAGTTCAAGCGCTGATGACAGTGGTCCGCAGTCAAAAGAAGCACTAATCGTGAATGGTAGGAAAAAGTCCAAACCCTTAGTAACAGATCTACCTTCTTCTCCAAACCATTAGTCAGCGATTTGACTCGTTGTAGCAAAAAAAAATTCTAGAATCTTGCATCAATCTTTCTGCAAACTGGCAGCACTTAAAATCACACTTTAATACTAAATTTATTTAAATATTAATCCATACACCACCTATTTATAAAATAAATTTCCATAAGCGTGACCCCTCCATTTATTTCAACAAACTTACATACATACATGCATGCATACATACATTCAGTGATCGAATCGTTAAGTTCCCCGAACGCAAAGGTTCAAGTTGGCCGTGGTATAGGCTAGATTCCTCCACGCTTGTTTCTGCCGCTTCAGTTTGTTCCCAGACATCGTACGGGTATTTTGCGTTCGTTGATTTCGTGCAGGCCAGCGCGTTTTAATACACAAAACTTGTTCTACAAGGTGCACACGCTCTCTATTCCGACTTGTTTCGTTTAATATCGTGGGTGTTTCTCTAACATAACAAACTCTTAGGTGTCTATATTTAAAACGATAATATTGTGATTTAAACGGAAGTGAGAATTATTCCGTTTTGTGATTCATCCACGTAGATGCACCGGATTTTTTTTTGTGTGTGTATTGTGCTGATATTGGGAGTAATATAATCCAAGCTTGAACCTGGTATGACAATTTTTTTTTATTAAAAAAATTATCAATATTATCTCTAATAAAACACAAATGATAAAAAAAAAATACGATAAAACTACACAAATTCTTTGCTGCAGTTGGCTTAAATTTTTTTTCTATGTAGTACCTCATTCGAGTTGTACAATCCAACCTTTTTACTACCTGAATCTTGTACCGAACACCTGTCTCTATTCACGTTATAGAGGAGCACGAATAAAAAATTCAATCGCTCAATTCCCAACAAAATTATTAAACCTTGTTGTGTAGTAGAATCCTACAACTTCCTATTATCATTTATTAAATGTTATCTGTGTATCGATTGAATCAATGGTTATTTCTTTTCATTCCTAATCTCCCTTTTAAGATATCGTTTTACTCATTCATTTTCCTTCTCTTGGAACATTAATTTTGAATAGCGATTTTTTTTATATCAGAACCATTATCTGTTGCTCTCAACGTTATCGTCGTTATTATGATACGATCTATCTGAATGTAAATAAAAATCGGTGTTAATGGATTTAAATTGGGTTTGTTTAGTGTTTGTCTGAATGTAAAACGGGCCTACTAGATTATATAGCGTCAGGCTTGCGCAATACTGCGCGTCCGATGATATTGCACGTGTTTTGTTTTTGTGTTTGTGTGTGAAGTTGTTTTCGCTAGAGACCTGGCGCCAAATTTAAATATGAGACTGTTTAGATTAAAGATATTACGTGATCGATCGCGATTTGGAATTTAAATAATTTAATTTTATTTGTTGGCAAGAAGAATTGGTAAAAATTTTTAAAAAAATTAGGGATATGATTCGGAACTATTCACTCTCAATTTCAAAATTTGGAAAATTGTTAACAGGAATGAGTTTTTTGCAAGAAGCAAGAGGGTGGTCACCTCATCCCCTTTCAATTCCAATTTTTAAAAGGGCAAAAATGTGGCAGTACCATCCTCTACAATTTTACAAATTTGTAAAGAAGTTTTTGAACTTTTTGAATCAGATTGATCATCGTTTCTTCTTGTTTAACCTCATTTCTACATTTTCAGGATTTCCAACAAATTTATCGGAAATTTGTTTAGGGCCAAATTTTGAATTACCACCCCCATACTTGCAAAATTTCTTTAACAGATATTTAGAAATCCTCTTGCAAGTACATACATACATATTATACGATTTTCAACTATTGATTGATCAATGTTGTGTGTTGTGTGCCCTTTCCTCTCTCCCATTCCCTAATTTTATTAAATTTTATAAAAAAAATTCTACAAAAACAATTTTTTTGAAGTATGAAATTGGTTATTCTTTGACCAGCCCCCACATTTTCAGAGTTTCCTAGAAATTTATTGGGAATTTGTTTTATACGATGAGAAAACTTTCCACCAAGGAGTGGACATTGTTTGAGCATCGGCTTTACAATTCCAGTTTTTCAAAAAGACGAAATTTTGCATTTTGCCTTTAATCATGTTTGATCATTTCTTACATTTTTTTTT
>SMLS01034246.1:0-19167 GCA_004785975.1 Popillia japonica | reverse complement strand
TTTCATACACGATATCACTTTATATATTTCACTTTCAGTTGGTGACGAGCGTCACCAACTGAAAGTGAAATCTATAAAATGCTCCATAAAATAAGCTTTAAAATATTCAGATCGGTTAAACGGTTCGGGAGATATTAAAATTTAAATATTGAAACATTCTTTGGCTCCCTCCTTTCTTATTATGGCAGATACGGAAAAACCTCACTAAACAAACTCATACGACATTAGTTCAGCTTTCAAATGGTGCATTCAAAGTTATACCTTATCATGCAATTTTCTGAGATAATTAGTTAGCCACATTAGTTATGCAATTTTTTTTTCGAAGCTCTACGCCTAGCCGTTTCTGAGATACAGCGGGTCCCCACCCTTACTGAATCACCGGTACATAAATATTTACAGTTGAGTTTTTGTGATTCATCTGAATTATTAAAGGATGTGGTGGATTTATTGAATGCTATTGTCGCTGGAATTGTAGTTCGCATAGTTTTTTCACAAGTTCCTTCCTTGGAACTTGTGAATCTTGGTACGTATCTCTTTAACGGATAACTCATTCACCTCTGTGGAAGCTGCTACGAGGCTTTGTTTTCTATGATTAATTATTTCATAATGATACCACGTGTGAAAGGACAATTATTCATCGCCCGGACATCCTCGATAGATACAATTACCTACAGTATGTATATAATTCTTAACTTGCATATGTGTTGGAGGTGTTGGATTACTACGGTATTTTTTCCTACTAAAAGTAAATAGATTCTGCCTTTTGATTAATCTGTCCCTAAAAGATCGTCCAGCTTGTCGATGTTGTATTCGATGCACTGCCACCTCACACCATGTTATAATTTAGTTGCTAACATTGAGCTTATCTTTGGGTTGATACTTTCTCTGGTTAATCATAGTTTGCTCTCGGCTGTGGGTAATGTGTATTTGGCCGGTTTTTGGTTAGTCTGTGAACTGTCTGATATCTTTTACTTAATACAGTGTAAAGGTAGGTGGTTGTTTATCACGGTTCAGAGATATATGTTGCGGTGTTCCCCAAGGTTCAATTCCGTCTCCTCTGTTATTTAATATCTATAGTTCTTTTCTGCATAGATCTCTTCTTACATGTAAGATTCATTTGTATGCCGATGACGTGCAGCTTTACCACTCTTTTGCGGTCTCTGACCTTCCTGCGGCTTTGTTGAGAGTCCAGAGAGATCTAGATAATCTCGCAGGAATATCCAGAAAGCATGCCCTAATGTTAAATCCGGCAAAGTCTGGTATTGTCTGGTTTGGCAATAAAACAGCCTTAACTTTTCTTGCTGCAAATTGATATCCAACGATCAACGGTACCCCAATTACAATTACATAGCACTGAATGTAGAAATTTAGGTTTGCTCCTAGATAACAGTTTTTGCTTTAATGCACATGTATGTATTACATTCAGTATGGAAAGCATATCTTTAATTTAAAGCTGATCAATCTTCACCGCGGCTATTTGAAACTGGATACCAAGAAGTATCTGTGCGATGCTTTGGTGTTGTCGCACTTCACTTTTGCTTGTCCTCTGTGTGGTCCTGGTTTAACAAAGGCGTGTAGTAATCGTATACAAGGCTTCAGCATTCACTATATACGTTTGATATTTGGAATTTCCAGACGAGGCCGGGTTTCGCATAAATATTATTTCTCAAGTCATCGATATTATTTACTTCTCTGTTGTCAACCAAGTCTTTCAAATATCCCAAGAAAAAGAAATCTAATGGATGTAGGTCCGGAGAACGAGGTGGCCAAGCTACCGGTCCTCCACGACCAATCCAAAAATCACCGAAAGTGTTATCTAGATAATGCCGCACATCTCGTCTAAAGTGCGGCGCAGCCCCATCGTGCATAAAATACACTTGTTGGCGAATGTCTAATGGCACATCTTCTAGAAATGGTTGCAGTTCATTTACCAAAAAGTTTAGATAACTTTCCCCGTTCAAACGATCCGGTAATAAGAAAGGGCCGATGATAAAATTGTTTATTACACCGCACCACAAATTTATGGAAAATCGTCGCTGATAGTCAGTACGATATATCGCATGAGGGTTTTCTATTGCCCACACATGTCTGTTATATTTAATATGCCTTGACGTGAAAAATTTGCTTCGTCCGTAAATAGAATTTTATCTAAAAAGTTGGGATTATCCGCATTTTGGTCGACTAACCATTGACAAAAACGCACTCGATGAGGGTAGTCGTCTTTCGAAAGATTATGCACACGCTGAAGATGAAAGGGGTGAAGTTGATTTTCTCTTAAAGTTTGCCACACGGTAGACCGCGCTAAATTTACTGTACGCGCAATTTGCCTAGTGCTCACAGGTGGATCATCTACCATATTCAAAATTTTATCTTCTGTGTCTACATTCCTTTGATTACCACCGCCACGTCCTTGCTGAAGTTTGACGCTTCCGGTATCTCGCAATCGTCGCACTACGTTTGTGAATGTAGTTGATGCTGGCAATTGGCAATTACGAAATAAATTGGCGTATCGTCGACGAGCAGCTCTTGCGTTTTGTCTACATTCTCCATATGTAAGAACCATATCAGTTAACTCGTTGTTTGTATAATGATAAGGCATTTTCACAAAGGTTAAACAAAAGTCACACGACATTAATTAATAAACTCAAAATACTCATAAATTCTTATACAAATACATTTAACGGAACTATTAACTGTAAATCAATGTAAGTAGTTATACGGTAACCGAATAAAAATACTGGCAAGGAAGCACAATGCATTAACCACTGCAAACTGATAGACTAATGATGTTGAAGTAGCAAGCGAGATCGAATAATCAACAGCTGTGCGTTTATAGGGATTAATGTGTAGCTCAGCAGAAAGTCGAATTAATCAATGACATACCTCAATAATATTGATTTCTTTTAGTGCTATCGTACTGCTGACGATATCATAAACTTCGGCTATTCACTTGTAACGCGTAAAGGCCCACCTTAAAACATCTGCTGATTTTTTAAATAATTTTTTTATGCATTTGCTAATATTTTTTATTATTTTTTTTGGTTCTGTTTCCTATGTTATATACAACTAGTATTTCAATTTTGTAAGTATCCGAGCACCCTGTATACAGTATGTAATAAGTACAGACCAGTAATTTTATATGGAATTCTTAGAGTAATCCCTAAGTATAGCAATCACCAGATACAATGGCGAGCAGCGGGGATGCGCCGTAGTCGTTTTTAAAAAGAGGCACGCCAACCTAAACGCACGTGACGTTGCGGCGCCTATCGTTTCTCGCAAATTTAATAAAACCGATTACAACAGCTTCCCACTATTTCTAATGCTGCGCGAACTTACTCCCACCGGTCGCCATCGTACTTGGCGCGTGCTATACATACGTTCTGGCAACTATAGAGAATAAATTAAAATTTGAGAGCTAGCAATAACGTCAACTGTCTTATGGAGTGGTACAGTAAAAAAAAACGAATACCTTCTATAATTGCTATTATTTTTAATTAGCCTAGCCCAACTTGATTCCTTATTGATATGTAAAATGTGTGATAAACATTGACTACTTATGACTGCTTTTATGGATTATCGGAACGTTGCATGGGATATTACAAAAGCTAAATACTATAGGTATCAGACCGTTGTGTTGGTTTATAAATTACATATTTAAAATCTACTTTTGCGAAAGCATTTATGTAGATGTTCTTGTAAAATGAGGATATAGAACGCTGCATTCATTTTGCTTTTGATTCGGGCAAGATTTTGTACCTTCATTGTGTTCAAGATGTATTATGTTACAATAAGTTACTGCCACCGCCTTAATTGTCACCTGAATTACATTGTGTCTCACCAGATTTCCATATTCTCCTTAGATTTTTAAATTACTATTATTTTTAATTAGCTTACCCCGACTTGACTCTTTATTGATATGTAAATTGCGTGATAAGCATTGAAAAACAATTTCTTGGTCTAAACATGAAGTTTTACCTTCTACATTTTTTTTTTTGAAACTTGAACAACGCTTCTATAACTAAATAATTGTATTCTAGTGTCAAATATCAGACGAATTGATCTTGTACGTAATTATATGAAGATACAAAGAACAAATTACTTGAACTTATAATTTTGGTGAATACACGCAGTTTGAACAAACTGAAAAACTGTACGTACAATGTATCTAGCACAATCCGAAAGGTATTTTACGTTCGACCTTGGAATCTAATTGTAAAATTTAATGAATTCATACGACAGACAACAGCAAAATTATGTGAGTTTGTAAGTTGAATGTGCTGAAAATTAGTATGCATTTCCACAATGATACTGCATTTTTTCATTGTATTTATATTCATCCAGCGAAGCTAATTTTATATATGTACATATGTATCTACATAGGAATATTATACTCTTACAATTAGAGAATAACTTACAGTAATGATACGGTAATATGAATTGCTCACACGGAAACATTAAGGATTTAAAATTTTACTCTTATTAAAAGTATTATGTGAGTGATAGATAGCACATACATTTACGCATATATGATGTATAAATAAAATGAGGAGTAATTTAACAGTAGAAAGTTGGATAATACAAGCCTGCAATGGAAAAATTGTGTTCATAAATTCGAAAATACATACTTTCGTACTTTTCTATATTATGCATCTTATTGTTAGAAATTGTAATTTTTGTGTTACTTGTATTCTTCATAGTAAAATATTAGTTAATTGAATTGTAATTTGATAGAAGTTGCAGCCGTATCATATTCGATTCAATACTATTGCAGAGCTCGAAAGATAGACTACGAAGGCGGAAAATATGTTTCTCCTTTTCGTAAACATTATACATTTACTATTTAAAGTTGTATATGGGCGGATATATTGTTTCTTCTTATCTTTGAGTTCTTGTCAACTGATTTTTAATTTATATCTTATCGTTCCTATAGCTACGTTTTTCTGCATGTTTGAAGAATCCGATGCCATTCGTTTTCCAAATTCTTCTTCTTTTGCGGGCAAAATTTTCTACCTTCTTTGTGTTAAAGATGTATTACATTACAATTAGTTACTGCCCCCGTCTTAATTGTCATCCGAATTACATTGTGTCTCACTAGATTTTCATATTCTCCTTAGATTTTTAAGCAAAATATCTCAATATTGCTTTTATATAATCTAATGCCAGTGATCTAAAACAAAAGCTTGCTGACACATTTTCCTTCAACTTATTTTTATTTTTTTAGAAAACGTAAGAGTTCTTATGTTGTAAATTGTTTCTGATTATCATCTCTAACGTGTTTTTCACTATTTGCGCAGTTACAACTTTTTGCGGTTTTGTTGTACTGTTCTTACTATCACCGTACCATTTCTGACTCATGTTATTCTCCGAGTTTCCCAACTGTTGATGGTTTGAATACTACCGTGGATTTCAATTTTTTCAAGTTTGTGCAACAGAAGATTAGATATTTGACTTTTTTTAGTAATTAATTTTGTTTAAAAGCAACAGTCATTTATAAATTAGACTTTAAAGATAGTAACAAATGTTATATAGGTCAGACTAAACAATATTTAAAGAAATGACTCTGTAGTTACCAATAGATTGTATCATATAATATAACTACGATAACCGCTTTGTCTAAGAACTCTAAAAAAACAACATAACTTTGATTTCGTAAATATTGTGATTTTAAAAAGAGAAAATAATTATAAATGTTAATTTATAAAGTGATTATGTCAAAACGAAAACAATGCGCTCAATTTTTATATATTTCCATACTGATAATATAAGTGTTATTTATAGTTAATACACGTCTGAATTTTTAGTGCGAATATTAACATAAAATTCTACGACTGAGCATCGAACTACGCCACATGCAATAGTCTTCCAAAAGCAGTTGTTTTATTTGGCAATATAGAAAATACTTTTGTTCGTACTCATACTACTGCTGTCGACCATACGTTGCCATTTTTTGACATCAATTTCTATACAATTTACTTTACGCACGCAGAACTGTTCATTATTATGTCTATTGTATGTATGTATGTGGTTTAAACATACGGTTAAAGTAATTCCGGTTAAGTGATTCTTCAAAATATTAGCTTAACAATAAAAGATACATATATGTGTTATTGAATAATTTACTCACGTTAAAGTTGGATCAGGTGAACACTTCTCAATTCTCCTACAATTTGACAAGCCATGGTATATTACACAATTGGTTACCGCAGACCAATTGTAAGAAGAAGCAAATTTATAGGCGGTATTGGCTTATGCGGTCATAATGGGTAACAATAGCTGATAGAAAGTGAAACGAACAACCACAAATATACAGAAATATTGTTTCAAAAAGCCCCTTACATAATTTCTGAATAACCTCAGAAAATAATAATTAAACGGCTATGTATGTAGGTTTACTTATTTCCTTAATTAAAATGCAACGATACGCAAACGGTATATTGCGGTCGAATTGGTTTTATTAGGTTGTTCATTAAAATTCAACACGTCTAAGTGAACGTAAATACGAAAATCTAAATGTGAAGTTTTAAGCAAGAAACGATTATAAATAGTTTAACTGTACCGCTTCGTTTTACGCGTATCCACTATGTACTATGTATGTATTACATTCTGCGTTAGGAATTCAAGAACACACTTGAGAAATGGTTGTCGTTAAATGAAAAAATCAAAATCGGAAAATGCAAACTAATATAATAGTGCAATGAAATTTACTTTTAAAACTTCATGTAGGTATGCTTTTTGATGGTAATATTAATGCAAACAATACTTCACTTTTGAAATTATCATATAATGAGAATGCTTAAATACACAAATGTAAAAATTCAAGCTAAAGTGGAGGAAAAATGGAGCTTTATTTAGTTCAATAATATCAATTCCTGTTAATCGATCTAATAAAGATCGCTGAATGACTGAAAAAATCCATAAAAGGTAAATAGTTAGTTTAATAGAGATTATGTATTATAATGATAGGACATACCATGTACAGAAACCTTTGCATAAAGTAATATTTTCGTCCAAAAGATAAATAAGGCTGAATGTGTACAGATTGTGTTGGAAAAAGTTTGAACCTGATGATATATTTGGGTCATTCTTTTACAAATCGTACGGATTTGTGGAAAAATATTATCACTTCTTTGAACGACACACAATTTGTTTTCTAGCACCTTCTTATTAATTGAAATGACGCCTATTATCAGGATGTTGTGTATATGTATTTTTCAAAATATGTAAATTTTGATTTTTGATAGTTTGCTGGATTCTTTAAAGTTCAAAATTGATTTTCTTCTGTTCTATTGAACGGATCATCCTCATTTTCCATGATTAAATACCTTGTTATGTCAGCTTGGTGGGACTTTGAAAAGGTTGGCTGCTAGATCTAGCCTGCAAAGATAACAAGATGCATGAATTATTCAAACGGGTAACTGAGTCACTGCCCAATATTTCATGGAAATTTGTAGAGAAGGAAGAATATAACAGAGAACAAAAATTAGAGGCAAGATCCACAATGGCTCAATCAATGAAAAGGACGTTAACGTAAGATTGCATGATACCAATCATAGAAAAAATAGAAACAAAGCATTTTTCATCGCAGGAACATTCAACTGTAGTTAAAATTACGAAATATATAATTACTTTCGTTGTAATCTATGAGGTTATATGATATTTATTAAATGGCAAATATATGTATGTGCTCATAACCCTATAGCTTTTTGCTCTATGCAATATTCTGATTTTTATGGGATCGTAATGTTGAATTTCACCTGAATTTTGCTCCGTTGTAGTCCCCAATGGTTGTATTTCTCTCTCTCGATAAGTGTACATTCAAACATTCAGTCAAATAATAAGGCTCACTCTTGTTCTCTTTCCGAATAACGTATATACGATTCACACTCTGAAGTTTTTTAGATTAGCAAGTAGGGAATACATGGAATTTTTTTCGATATCATACTTTTGGGGACAAGCATGAAAACATCACTTGAACAATTCAGTTATTATTTTATATTACCGGTGATAATAAATTCTGAACATTAGATAATTAAAACTATAAACTACCAAAACTCAACATTTACATATTTTGAAAAATACACACATCCGAACAAAATCGCGATATGTATAGGTGTCGGCTTATTTGATAAAAACAATTGATAGAAAATTTTCCTAACTAAGCCAAATCGTGGAGTTAAAATAAATAAATAATATTAATTTGTAAATTAAATAAATATAAATCTTACATACTGAACCTTAATATTCTTAAAGATACTGGTCTTTTTCATAAGAATGGTGCAAAATTCTCGAATAGTATGTCATCAATCATAAATGATCAGAATTCTATATAAGGTCATGTTCAAACACATCTTTCTATATTCTAACTTCCTCAATTTATCATTAAATTATATATCGATACATTGGCTTACTAAAATTTCTATGCAGCACTGTGGAGAGGTTGTTAAAATTGTTTATGTATTTAAGAGATGTAACATAAATATACTGCATGACATGGAAACTACAACACCAAGAAGGGGTGCGAATTTTTTGACCAAACTTGGTAGAAACGTATAACTAGTCAAAGGCAATAATTGATTAAAATTTTGTTGCGATAGATCAAGTGGTCATGGCACATCTGACACTTCATTCAGTTTTCGCTGACATTAATGTGTGGTGTATTTATTGTTTGTTTCAAATTAATTTCAACGGTTTTGTCTTATTATACCTTTGTTTAACGTGTTTAAAGAGTTTTATTATGCCTAGAGTGCGGCAACGTGGAAATTATCGCCAATTAAGCGAATTCGACAGAGGTCGAATTGTTGGTTTGCGAGAAGGTGGTTTTTCATACAGGGAAATTGCAGGGTCGGGAAAGACGCCAAAGAGGAAGCGGAGGCCGAAGAAGAACTAATGAGATACAGGACCGCCGCCTTCGCCTAATGGCACTAAGAGACAGTACCAGATCAATTGCTGACGTGTGGTTAGGTAATCAAGGTCGTCCTGTAACCTTTCGAACCGTTTATCGTCGAATTAGGGGTTTCGGCTTACAATCTTATCGTCCACATCTTGTGTTACCACTTACGGCTCAACATCGACAGCAACGTTTGGAGTAGTGTGGATTGCGAATGCATTGGATCGTGGAGTGGAATAAGGTGGTGTTCAATGATGAATCTCGATTTTGTCTAGGGATGCATGATGGCCGTATGAGGGTCAGACGAAGACGTGGGGAACGTCGTGATATTCAGTTTTCCGTTGAAAGGCATGTGCATCGAGCAGTGGGTGTTATGGTATGGGGTGCTATAGCATATGGGGGTAGGTCTCAGTTGGTGTTCATCCAAACCACCATGAACGCCCAGCGTTACATTGATGAGGTGGTAGAACCCCATATTCTTCCATATCTTCAAACGCTCGAAGACCCACTTTTCCAGCAGGATAATGCCCCTCCCCACGTAGCGAGAATTTCTATAAATCGCTTCGAAGAGGCTCATGTCAATATCTTGCCATGGCCACCCAATCCCCCGACCTTTCGCCAATAGAACATGTGTGAGACATTATGGGACGAAAACTTATGAATTTAGCCAATCCCCCGCAGACACTAATAGCTCTCCGGCATGAATTACAGGTTGCTTGGGACACCATACCCCAAGAGGATACCCTCGATATAGTAGACTAGTCGAATCAATGCCACGAAGAGTGAGGGAGTGTAAAAGTAATAGGGGCGGCTCAACAGATTATTAATAAAAATTATGTTAAATTGTGTTAGTCTTTTGTTTTTTTTCTTTGAAATTTTAATCAATTATTGCCTTTGACTAGTTATACGTTTCTACCAAGTTTGGTCAACAAATTCGCACCCCTTCTTGGTGTTGCAGTTTCCATGTCATGCAGCATAATGTGAAATAAACAATTTAAGGACATAACTGAACTTTCGGAATATTGTTTTTTTGTATTGCTAACGAAATATGTATGTAATATCGAGGGCAAATGTAATGCATCAAACTGCAATAAAACGCGTCTATTGCGGGCTTTCCGTTTTGAATTGTTATTGACGTCAACATAACTGGGCAACTGCAATAAGCCGTATAAGCGCAGGCCAGAGGGCAGCGAGTATTTAAAAGAATTTAAACTTAGCGAATTGTGAATATATTGGAAAGGAATATTATGAATGATGATACTGAATTCAGATAGAACGTAGATAAATTAATAAAAGAAAAAAAGTTTATGATTAATTAGTAATTATTTTATCGTGCAAAATATTGTTTAAATAATAATTTTAAAATTAGAAATTTAATATTATTTTCTTAGCATTCGGTTAATGGTTTAATTGAAACAACACAAACTATACAATATGTCTTAAATATATACACTATATGTTCATATATATGTACATTAATCGTTCCAATAATTACTGCACTTACTGTAATTTTAAAGAGATTAAGAATTTAAAGGGAGTAATAGTATTATAACATATAACATATAACAGAACAATTAACACTTCTGAACTAAGTTAATTATAATTTTATAATCAAAAACTAATCAATCCTGAACTTATAAATATATAAAGTTGTATAACTTATAATATATGTAATATACCACTATCTTAGGGTATTGGAACCTCTCTAATTTTACAAGAAAACTAAGATAGTGGTAATCTATTATATTATAAGTTATATAACTTTATATTATAACTTTATGCCCAAAATTTTTAGTAGATAATAAATATTTCATTAGACGAATTAATTTGTAATGCAAAATTCAGTAGAATCACATACACGAAACTCGTTGCGGAACAAGTTAGTAAATGTAATATCCAATTATAAAAATAGATATAGTAGTAAAAGCAAAAATAGATTATAATTATTTGACACGAATTAAATGTCAATGTCTTCCACTGACAAAGTTGACGAATACCTAATAAATTATAAAGGTTCTGGAATAAATGATCTTTAATCGAATTAATAGTGTTTGAACCTCAAAGTAGAAAAATATCCGAACTGTGCTTATCTATGCACATAATGGTTAGAAAAATACATTTATTATACCTATCTTTTAATAAATTAAAACTAAATTCATTATTTTGTGATTGCGTAAATATTAAAAAATATAAATTTCTTTAAAATGCTACCTCATTGAAATCGTTTAAGGCATCGGAAACTATTCTTTTTCCTATAAATAGAATCGTGTTATTATATTAAAATTACATTATTGAAAATTTACATGCGTAAAAGATACGTATCCGTCTCTAATTCTAATTACAGCCACCCAGTGCAAGTAGTCAAATGTGTCGAATACCTACCCATGTCGGCTGAAGTCCGATTCATTACATTTGCCCTCGATAGTACATGCAGATATGAATAAACAATTTTTGTGTATTTGCTTTATTTGATTGCGGAGAAATTGCCAGTTGTAATATAGTCAATTGTAAACTAGGATTCTTATCAAGATATACATACTTATAACATGCCATCTACACGGACGTTTAAATTATCAAAGAGTAGACAATTCTTTGTAGACTTCCTATAGTAGAAAAGTAGATATGTATTGGAGAAATCTAGTTGTAATCTAGAATTACATAATTTTCTGAGGTAAAAATGGTTAAGTATGCCAACTATGTCAGAGTTGTGATTATGAATTGGATGGTATTTTTGCAAGAATATACTTCAACATGTATGATCAATGGCAGTGCTAATTATGTCAGTGACACTGAAGAGTGGTCTACTCATAATATATTTTTTGTTTGGGATTGCTGTTATAAATCACTCATGAAACTTTTTATCAAAAGCATATTTATACAACTGCATTTGAAGTAAGTCCTCGAAATTAATAGTAATGTTGAATGGTCAGTATGTACTTAGCATTTAAGCTTTATTTTAGCTTAATTAGCATTGTTGGGGAATGAATGATTCTACGCATCCCTTTAGTATAAATCAAGACTTACACAAATACAATATTTTACACGTATAGTAGGAAAATTAACAAAATGAACGGCAATTCGCCTATTATAGTTTTATTTTAATAAGTAGACAATTAGATCAGAATAACGCTCACGTCAATGATAATAAATTAGTGATATACTTACTCACGGTTTGCTTCATTTATTTAGCGGTGAGATGTATTTTAACTTCCGAAAACAGATCTGTAAGAAAAAATAAAATTAAGTCAGTGGTACTATGGGGTGTATTAGTATAAGTTATTACTAGAGATCGAATGCCAAAGAATGATAACTGAATGATAACATTCGATAGAGAACAATCAAATTTAGAAATAATTTCACATGCATATGTATACATGTACGAGCTTCTGACAGGTCTTGTTTACAAAGTATTTTGTAACTATTTTTAAGATATTTTCACAGTAGTAAAATGTTATGAAAGCAGCAGCGTTAGTGCTCGTAACCGTCGAAAATTGGTAATTGAAGAGGCAAAGATGGAGAATCTGTGTCGGTTGTAAAAGTTTTTATGAGCCACTTAAGGTAAGTAGAAGCATTCTCTCATTGTCATTGGTTATTTTTTATAAAATACATCGTAACATATTATATCTATATTAGCGTAAAAATTGTTTTTATACATTATCCTTTCTTTTGCTATAAGCTTTAATTCAAGTACATATTAATTACTTGTCCTTTCATTTTAATATTCCTTTCTCGCTAATGTTTCTAAAATTAATACACATAACATTACGTAACTTATAAATTTGTATAGTCATGTATTTTTATATTTAATCAGGTTTGTTTATAAACAAGTTAGACAATGACAACATGTAAATATCTACATCTGACATTTACTTTGTGCGGTTATAAAAATATTGCACTCCCAACCACGCTTAATAAATTCCTCAATTGTTGTTACGTTTGATGGTTATTTTATAGCGGTCTAATCTATAGAATGGTAAATATCTATTACCTTGCAAAGTTTGACCATGATCTGTGTAAGTTTTTTTATATTATACATACGTCTTTCTGTATATGTATGTATGTACGCGATTTAGTGGTTGCTGATACTCGTTGACCTTTAAAATTTAAAATTAGATCTATAATAACAGTTGTAGCACAAAGAAAAAAATAAAACTATTTAATTGAAATTTGCGAGAAACGGTAGCGAAAACTGAAAGGTAATTGTCCAAGAACACCAACAATACTTGTTCGAGGAGATAGAGGTATCTGAACATAGTAGTAATATACGATAAGGTATTTGTATGTACTAGATACTGTATAAATACGAATTACAAACGTCCTGTTCAAGGATAAAAAGAATGTTGAATATCTAACTGGATTGTGTTTATTATAATTTCACTTCAATAATGGTTCCATATAAATTGCCAATAAGTTTTTTTGTAAAATACTTAGTAAATATCTATAAAAAAAAAGTTAAAAGCTTTTCAGTTAATTTATTATGTACGCCTGATAGCGTTTTCTAATCGCAAAATTAGCAAGCACATTAAAATATAAAAATAAATGTTGGCCTGTACTAGTTTTATACTCTGATAGATGACAATAATCCACCTTTTGGGATCTTTGATCAGTCACATGCGGCCGTTTTCAACTCACAGCGTGTATGAAATCAAGAGTTACATAAATCTGAAAATGTGTTTAGTCAAAGAACTATGTAGATATAGTTTGTAATAAAGTATCTAATACCTACATATTTGCATATACCTGGATTGTTTACAGCATTCCTTCGCTATGTTTAAACGCTCAATTGTTGTTTCAATATCTGCAAAGTCTAGGATATCAATGGTGAAGAATACAGGAAGATACGTTGTTAAAGTTGAAAGATCAAATATTTACAATAAAAAATGATCAGAAAATTTGTTATCTAAACGCATCTATCGTAGACTTAATCTGTGCTATATTGAAAATTACAGCAACATTTTGTACAAACTTTTGCACAGATTGCATCATTTATTAATTCTGATCGTATTATTGTCGTAATATCTTGTCTGTCTGCAATACTTTACTTTAAAAATATTTTATGCTGTAGATAACATAGCCAGTTCAGACGTGTGACCACTCACATGACAATGTTTGCAAACACGTGTCTGGAAGAATTAAAAATTACCCAAAAGATTCGAAATAAGCTACATATCATCCAGTATATATGTATGTATACCCAGCAAATTCAATTTATTGTAAAGTCTCAAAAACTCTTCCCGGAGGAAACAACTCCTGAGCAAAATTAACGTACCATTTTATTAAACTTAATAGTTACATTTATGACAATGAAATTAAACTGAAGTACAACTAAAATTTGCAAATTGGGTTTATACAATCACTTGAGGAAGAAGTCAACGAAACGTGACCTTAATTTAAATGATTAAGCACTTCTTTTGTTGAAAGTGGGTGAGATATGAAAACGACATTCAAAATGAAACATGTTTAAGTAAGGAATTAGCGGTGGACATTCCATGAACGCAATATCAACAGCATGCAAGTAGTCAGTAACTTGTATAGTTACATGGGGCGAACATTGCCGTGCATTAATACAAAATTGGGACTCACAAAAACAGCATATGTTGAAGTATGATATTTTTCAGATAGTATTCTGCATTCATAAATTGCACATATATAGACACTAATTGTGCGCGGGCGTTGAGATCCGTTCTCAAAGCATAACGAAGTCGCCTCCAAATGGGAACTTTGGAGAAATGGTGCAACTTGCAAATCCCTCTCCTTGTCTCTGCCAAACACGCTCACGTGCATCCGGCGCTTTTCAACTAACCCTCGTTTCGTCAGTGCCAATGATATCAGGCAAAACGTGATCTTTGAACTTTGTGTTTGCTGACAAGTAATGGTTTTTTGGCTGGTATTCTGCTTTTTAATTCGCCTTGATTCAAAGGTCTTCTGATTGTTGGCGACGGTATTACAACATTACGAACCGCTGATAACTCATTCTTCAATTAGTGATTGTCCTGTTTCTAAGGGTGAATTGTTTCAGAAAACGGTCATCCCTTCGGTTGGTACATCGTTTACGTTTTGATCCGGTCTTCGGTTGTGAGATCCCGTTTCGTTGAATCGTCTAGTCATGCAACTTATGCAGAAATGACTTCTTCCTAGCATATTAGCAATATAACGGATCGAGTACCTCTCACCTAGCAAAATGAATGCCTCTATTGCGTCCTCCAGCGATAAATTTATTTGTTGTTTTTCTACTTTGAAACACTCGTACACAATATTATTTGTTGTAGAGCAGTTTCTAAGTAGCGTGTAAATCAGTTGTGGTAAAACGGAACTAATGATCATTACAATATAAAAACAAAACAATATGCGAAGGGTTTGAAATGTGATGCTGCGTCCACATTACGCCTGCAACATGCAACGCAACGTATAATGTAACAAGTGTGGACGGATGTTCGGGTTGCAGTTGATGTTGCAGAGAATGCGCACTGACGATCCGCCCGTTCTCGGTCTTTAGCGCGCCAGCAAAAGAATGTTTGCTTGCAGGGTGGACGGAAATTTTACTATACATACGTGTGGAGCTTATTATCCAGATAGTTTTTCCACTTTTTTAGGTTAATTATAACACTGCAATTCGAACAAAGGTCAAATTTATTCCAACTAAACACGTGTGTACGAACGCGCACAAGTGTTATATGTATACATAATGCGACAAATACGCTTTCTTCAGTTTTCATGCATCCTACAAAGCTGATATAACATAATTTTCGACAAAAATGCTTTTAGCATCAACACGAATACACATAACTTATACAAACGATTGCTTTGCTTTACATTTAGGTATTTTATTAGCATGCTTGTTGTTACAAACGTTCGCTTTATCGTTGTGGTCCAATTTATCTGCAACTGGGCTCGTATTGTTTATGTAAGGAAATAATTTTGAAGAGTTCAAACGTTCAACAGCGTGTACTTAACATTGGCAAAAAATTCTTACATTGGCCAGTCAACTCTTGTGATTTTAAGTCAATAAGTAATTTGTTTTCACTTCGTTTTTCATATAATTTAATACGCCACCATCTCCGAGGCTTTTTATCAGTAACTAGTTCCTCCAAAAGTATAAAAGCTGCGGACGCTACAGCTAGATGGTAGAATTCGTTAAAGCGCGCATCCATACTCGACGAGCACCGTGGAACGTTTGCGGAAATAAAATGTGTGTTGTAAAATTAAAACCGTCCACGTTGTATTGCACGTTACCTTACACCATGAGTTGCATGTTCCAGGCGTCATGTGGACGCAGCATCAGAGGAGGTCCAAATCCTATTTGTAAGGCAATTATTGGTTTGAAAGTTATCATTATTCCCAAACGTTCTCAAAAGATGTCAGTGATGCCTTTATTATTTTATTCTTCAGGAGTTTGTTTATATTTGTAAGTACAGTAGGTGCTCATTAATGTGAACATCCATTTATATGAACTATCCAGTAATGTGAACATATGAACCTACTATACAGGTTCTGTACTGTGAACCAACTAACGAAAATTGCATCTCTTTAGTGTGAACATATTTAAAACACATGTTATGGGCCAGCAAGTTGTTAAATTTGTCGATGCCATCCATTGGTTATTACAGCTTGTGCGTTGTGACAGTCTAACTGCTGAAAACAAACACAATTCAATTTATGAATGTTTGCAGATGCGTTACAAAAAAATTCTGCATTCTGAATTAAATTTAATTAATTAATTTGACGAACATTCTCAACTTTAACATCAAATAAATAAATTAAAAACTAATTCTGTACATTGTTCTGTGGTACTCACTGTATACACGCACACCACGTATCTGTGTTTTTCTTCCTTCCTTTTTTGTAATAGTTTATATATGTATTTATAGTTTATATATTTTACGCACATAAATGTATCAGATTTTAACATGTAGACACACAGTGCTTGTTTAATTTTATTATTTTAATAACTTTTAAAATGTATCTCATGCAAATTAAAAACAGAAGATAATTGTGTGTATACTTTCAATTGTTATAACGACCATATTCATTAACTACTGTCACTTATTGTAGCATGCTCCTGAAGAAGTTATAAATAAATAACGAAATATTGAGCTATTGAATAAATAACTGTTTCATCTTTTACACAACAGACCGATTCTCCGTCATTTTTAAACATTATATATACAGGATGATTACGAACTTCTTAAGGAGCAATGAAGTCTGAGTAGCCCATAGGGATGTAAATAGCATATCAAAAAATTAGGGTACTTTATGTATACAAATTGTGCAGAAAAAAATGTTGTTTAGAATGTGTATAACCGTTTTGAATAGCACTGTATTATGTATATGGATTGCGCAGAGGGTTATTGACATTAACAAAACGCAAACGCAGCGAAATTGCAGATGTTTGAACAGACTAACATACATGCGCTGTCTAATACAATTACAAATGGATATCCTTAACCTACCTCAACGTCTGATATTGCAAAAAGAAAATAACGAATAGATAATACTCTGTTAAAGTAAATACACATTTGTACGTACATTTTTTCACATCGCCAAAGAAGATCTATCGAAAACCGCTGAAGGGTGGAGGTATCATAATAAATGCTCAAAGTTTCCACCTCCCGATGAGCCATTTTCATAAACAAAAAGTATATTACTCTAAAATACTACAAAGTACAACAATAGCTTGCTACAAACTAACAAAAGTAGTATAAATCGTAAGAAAAAAACACCCCGACAAATTAATAATTTCACTTATGCACTTAGCTGGTTGAAATTATATTAACTTGGGTTCTTTTCTTTTTACATTATCGGACGTTGAGGTAGGTTTAGGACACCCATTTATAATAGTATCGAACAGCGCTCGTATATTAGTGCGTCTATTCAAACATCTGCTATTTCGCTGCGTCTGCATTTCGTCAATATCACTAGCCTTGCGTGCAATCCATATAATACAGTGCCATTCAAAACGGTTATACACACTGCAAACACATTTCTTTTTCTGCACAATTTGTATACATAAAGTACCCTAATTTTTTGATATGGTGTTTACATCCCTATGGGCTACTCGGTCTCCATTGCTTCTTAAGAAGTTTGTAATCACCCTGTATATACATATATATAATATATCATTTTACTATTGTTTTAACTTATTTCACGTATTCATCCTCTAGTGTGAACAATTCAGTACTATGAATCGGACTTGTTTTTATTAGTTCACATTATCGAGCGGCTACTGTATGTTGCATACTGAACTAATAACTAGGTATATTAGAAATAACATTATAATATACACAGTGTCGCATTTAACAAAAACACCCCTGTATGTTGGTTATTAGTAGGAGTACAGGTTTGAACGTTTTCATAATCTTGTAGACTAAGGAAGTTACATTTTATGAGATACCTAACATTAATGTAAATTGTAAGCCTTCTTTGCTTCTCTGTTGGAGACATAAAAAGAGATAATTTCAAGAGTAGCTGACAATAAAATTTAAACTGAAACCATCAAGTTATGTTGCAAAATTTGCATTTTTTACACATCCAATATCCAATATATTAGAAATTGCAACGTCGGGCAGTGGTAACAAATAATGGGATTTGCATTTATTTTATGCAATATGGTACCATCTTTGTCTGGGTAACGTTTTCAAGTGGTTTCTGACGTAGGATGTATGTATGTACATATGTACATATTTTACACATAACATGAAAAGTTATCACCTTCTTCTTTAAGAGGTAGTATGCGGAATGCATGGTTGCAGAAGCATTAGTGATATGACATTATGTGAATCGTTCACTTTTTGTAGCTAAGATTGAAGTGGCGGTTTAAGTACAGAACTTTCATTTAGAATCGAAACCCACGTGATCTCTGACGTAAGATGACATAAATACTATGCTGGTAAAACAAGAAATATCCCTAAACTATCTAACCGGCCTAACCTTGAAGATTTAAAACGCAGAGTATAGATTTGTTTAGATAACAACTGAAACCACTTTCAACATTTATTTACTATGTTTCCGTTACTTACTTTACAATTTAAACCTAACCTGTAAAATTTTAATTGTCAATATATATAAATAAAAAGTTCTGGGGGAATCCTATTTTTAAAAATATATATTACCATACTGTTAAATGGGTTGCATATCTAAAAGAGGTCACGTGGATTTCGGTATTAAATGAAAGCCGTTTAGTTGTATGTGAGCTTGTTGCTTTAAATAAATATGAAGTGTGTTTTATCTTTTTAAAGTTACGCTTTGATAATTTCTCAAAAACTATGAGAAACAGAAAAAAA
>SMLS01034241.1:0-12489 GCA_004785975.1 Popillia japonica | reverse complement strand
TTTTTTTTGTTGCAACATCGTTCAACTTTTCTACAAATCTCCACGTTAAATTGGGGGAATTGCAACGGCGTTACATAAACAAAAACGAATCGAAATATCATTGTCAAAAATTTTGAAATAAAACTCAAAACCTATTTTTGGATTGTAAAATAAAGGTGATATTCGTGTTTCCCGTATTTAAGAACCTACTGGTAAATTTTGGTAGATTAAATCGGTTTCTTTCAGGTTCTGTCTTTTGAAGATGCTTTCGCAACATTTAAGGTACTTTGAGACTTTTTCTGGAAACTGATGCTGAGATCGTGTTCTTGACGTTGTTATCTTCAATTCTAGACCTAACATTCCCTGGAGAGATTGTTTTTCTCAATTTTAGAACTGAGTGTGTTTGCATCAAATGAAACTAACTCTAACCTCATTCTTTTTGTACATGGATCTTATAATAGGCATATTATTACTTATTTACAAGTACTTCTCCTTTCTTTTCAAATCGGCAAACAGATTTAAACGTCAACATTTGATAGATGGTGTCGATTTCCAAATCACTTTACGTTTAAATCAAGAGCTTGTTAAGAGAAAAATATGATAATTAGTCATGGTACTTGCTTCAACTTTATTTAAATAAAAGATGTAACAAATTTGGAACAAGAATAAAGGAAAATTGTAATCTCTTTACGATAATGCGTATCCTTTATTGTTTTTAAGTATTAAGGATGTATTTTAGTTATTAAGATATTTTCGGTTACTGTTTCGTGATTCCGAAGTATTCTGATTAAATACATTATCCTAATGAGATTACATCACAATACATATTATAGTATGTTAATAGTAGGTGTAATTGATTAACGCATTGGGCGTGTGTTATTTGACGATCTAAGTCATTTTTGGTTGAAATTCTCGGGGTACTGCTCCTAATGTGGGTAAGTGTAAAATCAAACAGTTTGTACATGCAGAGCATACCGCGCAAATTTATTTTGAAGGCGGTGCTTAATAAAAGAACAGCAACAGTCTGAAGAATAGCCGTACATGACCAAGATAAATACGTCAAACTCCACATAAAATTAGTGATGGATAACCCAACAGAAAACCATTCTAATATTTAAAAACGATTATTTGGCTGTACACACTATAAAAAAAATCTACACAAAAGAGTATAAGACAATCTTGCACATGTGTTAGACATCAATATATCTATAATTACAGGCAAGTTAGTAGCTGTGGAAGACCAAGATTTGAATTGAAACAAGCAGGAAGAATACACCATGGGGCTGTATTTTTGATACTAAGAAAGTAACCAAGATACCTATGCAGAAATAGAGCGACTATGTGGAATTGAGGGATACTGTAGTGTTGCAAACGCGAAAGGAATCTTCTAAACAACCACATTCATATAATGGAAGAAATTATTACAAAGGGTAACAATAACGTTACAATAAGTATTCTCGCGATGCCTGTATTGACTTACAAGTATGGAATTGTGAAATGATTAGTAAAATTACTTGGCAAAAGAGGCATAAATACACTGAACACAGATTCTATCATCATCCGTCATCAACCTAGAGAATCTACTAGCCACTAGCCCAAGGCGGAAGTCGTCTGATAAGAAGTACAGAATGGGTCTAGCCTACTGTTGTGCTGGATTATTGTCAATTTTAGACAAAAGCGTGGTGCGAATGTCGGCGTCAGCTGATGACTGAAGACCGCAAACAAAAATCAATGACTTGAATTCGTCACCATTTCATCCACAATCTAACGGACAAGCTGAGCGATTTGTTGGAATATTCAAGACAGCTCTCAAGAAAATCGCAGGAGGAGGAACATCTCCAACATCTCTAAAGAACCAAATCATATCATTCCTCTTCTCATATCGAACAACACCCAACAGCCGTTGTCCAAATGGGAAAACTCCAGCAGAGACACTACAAGGAAGAGAACTTAGGATAACATTCCACATGCTTTTCCCACCAAAGGAAAAGGCTTAAGCCAAATCTGAAGATTCTTTTCGCCAAGAAAAACAATTTAACTTGAAACATGGTACAAAACCTAGATCGTACGCACCAGGCGACAGTCTACGTTAAGACATATAAAGCAAACGCATGGAAATAGATAGATAGATAGATAGATAGATAGTATAATGATCCATTGGACACAAAAGTGTATAGGATATGTCAATAAATATGTCAAAATTAATTAAACTAAATATATAAAAAGACATCACACATTCACAAAATCGACGATGACTTAAACAAGGCCACAAACTCGTCCACGGAGTAGACGCAGTGCTGAACCAACAAAGAGCGCATACGCCGCTTAAAGATCCCCACGCTGTTCAGAGATGTTATGTCATGCGGCAGTAAATTGAAAAGTGATAATCCAACAGATGTTGGCGATCTCTTGGTAATATTAAGTTTATTGAAGGGTATACTATATTTGTCCCTTTGTCTAGTGTCATACAAATGAAAATCACCATTTCTGACAAAAACGTCCCTGTTTGCAAAAACGTGTAATAAAACTTCCAATATATACACCCCAGGCAAGGGTAAAATATTATATTTGATAAAGTAAGGTCGACAGGAGTCAGTACTTCTAATATTCGCTATGCATCGTATTACACGTTTCTGGGCCAGAAAGACCTCATTCGACGAAGCCGCAGCACCCCAGAATACAATCCTATATCGGATGACACTGTGCACCTGGCCATAGTAAAAGCTGATTAAATAGCTGAAATCAATAAGTCATAATATCATTATAATCATCAATAAGCCAGTTACCACAGCAGAAGTGTCATCCGCATATATGACCAAAGAATAATTTACAAAACTTATAATATCGTTGATGAAGATAAAAAGAATGGGTCCCAAGATAGAGCCTTGGGGCACTCCCATAACAATAGGTAAATGAATTGATGTAACATCTTTAATTATGCCATTATTGTCCTTAAAAAGTATTTTTACATACTGAAATCTATCTGATAGGTATGATGAAAACCAGTCCGCCAGTACACCACGAATGCCGTAAAGATTAAGTTTAGATATTAAAATGTTGTGATCGACACAGTCAAATGCCCGAGACAGGCCGCAGAAAACCCCGGCCGGGCAATCGCCCCTATCCAAAGACTTAAAAACGTCGTCCATGAATTGGTGAACAGCAGACATTGTTGAGTAACGACTTCTGAAACCGTGTTGCCGATTTGTAATAATGTTATTTTTTTCTAAATGACTGAGCAGCCTATCTAACATTGCATACTCGAAGATCTTGGAAAAGCTGGAACTTATGGAGATTGGACGATAATTCGAGACATCGGTAACTGATTTGCTCTTGTGTACTGGTTGAACTGTTGAGGTTTTAAATACATCGGGGTACACACCACTTTCGAATGACAAGTTGATAAGTTGAGTCAGCGGCTTAACTATAAAAGGAGCGATTCGTTTTAATAAGCTGCTAGGCATCTCATCTGGACCCGAACTATTTTTATTTTTGATTTTATTAAAAATATTTAACACCTCCCACTCATGAAGCGGCAAGGCGCACATGCTGCTGCATAAGGTCCCTCTACGAGAAGAAAAGCACTTCGAAGAGTCTGCAGGTAATGCACTGGTGATTCTCATCGGTTAGCCTATAAAGAATTCATTGAAGGCATTTGCTACCTCGCTGGGTTCATCAACAGTGACGTTATCGATCAGAAGTGCGATATTATTACTGTTATTGCTATTACTACCTGACATAATATTAAAGGCGAGATCATTGAACATATTGGTAATGTCATGTACAAAGTGTTGACTGAAACATCAAGACTTATTCGAGTTCATGCCAACCAAATTCGTCAACAATTCAGCCATGATAATATCATGAAAAGTCCGCAACAACTTCCAATGCACCTTCTATTAGAAGAGTTCGAAATTCCTACTCAAAATCAATCTACATCAATTCAGGTAAATATTGATCCAGTTGAGTCACACTCTGATGACAGCATTGTACCATTAACAATACTGCAACAAACATGCAGACCTTAACGTCAACGGAAAACACCGAAGCATTTAGATGATTTTGTTCTTTAAGAAGAGGAGGTGTTAGGAAGCCATGACTACATTAATCATCTGTTAGTTAGAGACAAAATGTCATTATTTGTTATTTAGTGTATTTTTGTATTTCCATTAAAATAGAATACATCTTTTAAGAATCTTGTGCCTCTATCAGTATCCAGCACAACACCTACAAATCTACAACTAGGGAAAGGCGGATTCCTGCAAACAAGTTCCATAAAAAATCTTTCCAAATAACAGTGACACAAAAATCACAATAACGTTGTCACTTGACGATAGTGAAACAAAAACCACAGTAGAACCAGAAAAAAATTAGTCATAACGAAGAATCACTTCTTCGAAAGTGATATTCTTCTTTGACATCTTATATTGAAGTGCATGCGTCTGAGATGACAACAAAATTGATAAAACTAAAAACCCCATATAGCATCAAATTAATTGTGTTTCACTTTTAATTCCTACATAATTAATACAGCTACATCTCGATGTCGTTCATCCGAATTAGTATTCTTCTCATCACCTAGTAGATCGAGATCAATGTCTGCGCTGTATATGCCACATCCACACCAAAGTATAACGAAAGCAAATCCCAACAGTAAATACATACGTACTGAATGCAATAGTGGTAGTACCGTCCACTGGTCTTAACTCCTGCCCGCCCGACTCCATATACAATTTCGTGGAACAATTATCCACGTCTTTAACATCGTTCGACAAACCATTATCTCGTTTTCAACCTATTAAAAATTCTATTATTTTTTAATACGTTTTTGTTCGTCTCTTTCGCGTACTCCGTCCGTTGTTATTACGCTGCTACACGACTGGCGGACGGTATAGATACGGTGGACTCGAGCGCTATGTCATATTATTAACAGACTGTGACCAATCAAGCATACCTCCCGAATTTCTTTTTTTTTTCGTTCGTTCGTTCGTTCGAGTTGACGCTGATCTGGGGTCCTTTGTCCTTTCCAGTGGAAACAGAGCTAGATTTTATTATGAGTTACGCTAATGAAGCGCTGGATGCTATGTATACCTTCTGATAAGCGAGATCAAATGATTTTTGGAAAGAATAAAAAGAAATGTTTTAGCAGTAATACTAATATACTGGGCAAGTTTTTTATCTTGAAACAACGGAATATCGATTTATATAAAATCATGGTTCTGAAGGTCTAGAAAAACACTCAAAAAAAGAGGAAACACGATTTTTAATCTAATAAAAATTAGTTAGTGTTGATTATTTGAACAGTAATAGAGGCTATAACATTACAAGAGAGAATTGAAATGATTTACATCTATGAAGAAAGTGGTGGAAATATCGATGATGTTAATATTTACTCACAACGTTTTTCCGACAAAGGGCGATCGCGCGCTTCTTTTTACCTAGTCATTCCACAGTTCTCTAACAACGGAACTGTATAGCCAACAAAACTTGATCGCCGAAAAACAATTGCTGGGTAAAATAACTAAATCGTGGTATTAGCTGCTAATCCGCACAATAGTACTCGAGAAATAGCTCGCGCATCAGGAATTTCTCAGTCTACTATCTGCCAACTATTGAAGCGTAGGAAATATCATTCATTTAGAGCATACTGGCGGTGCAACAAAAGATTATTGCTTCTCAAATGTTCTACACTAGACGATTCTAGATCATTTTTTCATTTTGCCTATATAAGCGGGCGGCTAAACAACTATTCCTTTCATGAAATTAAGGATTTGAACTTAGATAATGTATGGTGTGAACAAGATGGAGCCGAATTTCAGACAGCACGAGAAACAGCCACTTTACTTCAAACCAAATTTCCTGGTTATGGCATCTCTCAGAGGGACGACATTAATTGGCCAGCGAGATCTTGAGATTTAACCCCACTAGACTTTTTCCTCTGGAGATATTTGAAGAACAGAATGTATGTCAACAAACGTGCTAGGATTCCAGAACTAAAGGAGAACGTCACACGTCCAATTACTGAAATCGAATCGCATTTATTGGAACTTGTTATGGAAAACTTTGCTAAAAGAGTGGTATCATGACAGCAGAGTAGTGGAAGGCATTTGAACGACATCATATTTCATATATAATTGCCTATGTCTCTACTTTACACCATTAAGAGCATACTGGCCGTGGAACAAACGATTATTGCTTCTCAAATGTTCTACACTAGACGATTCTAGATCATTTTTTCATTTTGCCTATATAAGCGGGTGGATGGCCCGAACTTTAGTTCAGTTCTGGCTGAGCTACCGAGGTAATAACTTCGACAAGCGGTATCCTAGCGAACTGCTAGTGCGGCCAATTTCCTTTGCGACTTTGTGTGCATCTTGAGTGCTTACTAATTACACTTTGTTATTAAATTTATCGAATGAAAATGATATCTGGTGGAAAGAAACGAAAAGTAGATGCAGAGGGTCGCCAGTTTCAAGCAAAATGGACTAAAGAATTCTTTTTTATCTTGCACAATGGTAAGCCTATTTGTTTGCTGGGTAATGAATGCATTTGAGTAATGAAGGAATTCAATATAAAGAGGCATTACACAACTAAGTATCCTGTGCTACACTCACTGACAGGACAAATAAGGAAAGACAAAATCCAGAAGCTTACCGCAAATTTAGAAAAACGGCAGCAAATGTTTCATAAACAAAGAACACAACTTCATAATGTTGTGAAAGCTAGTTTTATAGTTAGTTTAAAATTGGCAAAGTCATTAAAGCCATTTGCCAAAAGAGAATTTATTAGGAGTGTATGTTAGAAGTTTGTAGTGTTTTGTGTTCTGAAAAGAAAAATGAATTTGGAAAAATTAGTTTGTCAAGACGAACTGGTTGCCCGACTTATAGAAAAGATGGCTAATGATATAAAAACAGTTTTGACTGACCGTATGGCTAGTTTTGAATCATTTTCCATAGCATTAGACGAGAGCAGCGATTTGTTTGACACAGCTCAACTGGCTATATTTATTCGAGGTGTTGATAAAGAGTTCACTGTTACTGAGGAATTGCTTTCTTTACAGCCGCTAAAAGGAACCACTACAGGAGAGGACATTTTTAATGAAGTTGACAAGATATTCACAAGTTTTGGGATGCCATGGTCAAAATTAGTTGGTGTATGCACAGATGGTGCACCTTCTATGGTTGGCTTACGTAAAGGCTTCATCGGAAGTTTGTATGAAAAAGCAAGTGAATTAAATGTGCAAATATATGATTCGATAGTCCTTCATTGCATTATCAACCAACAGAACTTGTGTTGTAAATCCATTCGACTCTAGAATGTTATGAATGTGGTAGTAAAAACCATGAATTTTATTCGATCCCGAAGACTTAACCATCGTCAATTCAAGGCGTTTTTGGATGAAATATCAGCCGAATATGACGACGTAACGTATTATTGTGAAGTCAGATGGCTAAGCAAAGGGAAAATGCTGAAACGGTTTAAACGAACTTAGAAATGAGAATTATGCAAATAAAAAATAAACCACTATCTGAATTGAATGGCCCAGTATGGATACGTGACATAGCATTTCTGGTGGACCTTACAGGCCATTTGAGTGATTTAAATTTGAAACTTCAAAAACTAGGACAGTTAGTAAATGATTTGTGCAGCCGTTTGAAAGCGTTTGTAGATGCTGTCTGGTAACAGTGACCTTTTGACCACGCTTTCAGCAGATTTTATGCAAATAAAAGATACCACTACCCGAATTGAGTGACCCAATATATATGTAACTTAGCATTTCTGGTCGACCTTACAGGCCATTTGGATGATTTAAATTTGAAACTTCAAAAACAAGGACAGTTAGTAAATAATTTGTACTGCCGTTTGAAAGCGTTTCAGAACATTATTTAGCAATAACACGAGAAGTATTACATAGATCGAGCTTACAATCGTCGATGGATCGAAAGAGGTGGTGCAGTATCTTGGCCTGAAAGATGCCCAGATCTTACTTCCCCTGACTTCTTTTTGTGGGGCCATTTAAAGTCTGAAATTTATGTACATAAATACGTGCCAACCACAAGGGAAAACATGTTTGAGCGAATCATCAACGCTTGTTCAAGAATTATGCCAGAAACACTTCTCAGTTGTGTGCCATCATTCCAATTGCGAATAAATGAATATATCGAAGTGAAAGGGCACATTTTCGAACACATTTTTTAAGATTTCAAAATTGTCCCCTCTCCCACTCTGGGGAGGTGAGGAGACCAAATATTATTTAGATTTTTTTTTAATTTGATGCAGTGTTTTAGAGATATTCCGTTGCCTCAAGATAAAAAACTCTCCCAGTATAAATATTGTAATTTTGGCACGCATTCTATTTATTCAGTTAACAGTGAACTGAAACTTGCTAGCGTATTTTTTATTAATACAAAGTAATTGTTCCCAAGAGGTTAATTCACTTCGGTCATTCAAAATTTACATACATAGTTTATTTTAACAGTATTTTTACGTGATTAATTCATAGTCGATAGCCAACAATCGTTTAAAGCGTTAAACACCTACACACTATAGAACGTTTCGTTTAAGTAATTTGATTTGCTATGATGTAATTGACATGCCAAATTGTCGAAGTCGAAGCGTCTAGCGGAACATCTTACGAACATAATCTAACTCACGTACTATTATGAACAGTTACACTATGTTATTAAAGCAAACACTATTTTTTTTAATTTGATATTGTAAGCCTTAGGACATTAAATTATTCCTGCTGTAAACATGCAGTCGGTTCCAATCGATAGCGTGGTGAATGTGTTGTAGATCTTGTGCAATTTATCAATTTTGTATACTAATGATTCCCTGAACTTTGGTAATGGTTTAATTTGTTGGGAACATTTTGATTCTTATCAGACGAAAGCACAAATTGAGATAGAAGTATAATTCTGTTACGTTAAGGGAACACGATTTCCCGTGGATATCTTGAATGGAAGTTGCACAACAATAAAAATACAACTAAACGAAGTTATAAAAGAGCATTCGAAAACCCCATTCCAAAAAGAAGATCAACATAACTTTTCTTTCATTCAAATCTTCAGTTGTTTTGGATGGCCCAAATCTTGATGATTTTGGAAATTTTCCTGTCGTGTTGGCCTATACAATGCTAATAGAAGATTTCTTCAAATAATAAGGGTTAAAATGATGAATATCAGCATAAGTAATTGACAAACCAAAGTTATCTTATCTCTACTAACCAAACTCCTTAAACAAACCACCAAAATATACAGTAAGTAATCTAAATATGGAAGACAACCTAGAAAGACCATTTCGCTAAGCTTCAGCATGGATGTGAAGCTGGTTAGAGAAGGTTTATCAAAGTCATTCGTGGAAGCTGGCCTTTCCTTGGACGCCACCAAATAGCAAATTGAAAAGTCAATCAACGCATGGATACATAGCGAGTCCAGCAATTGGGACACTATGAATCGGGATTACACTAGATCAATCTACAAACTTATCAAGTTTTATTTAAATCTGTGAGTGGCAGTTACCTATGTTTCTCAGTTGTCAAAAGCTTATGAGGAAGTGGCATACTCTACTCAAACTCCTTGGCAAACGCGTAAAAGTAACGCAGCCCAAAGTTCTGAAATCCCAAACAAAAAATTCTAGGAAACGTAATAGATAAATCATATATGTACTACCCCAAAATCTTTATACATCTAAAGAAACCTTCGATAATCCAAAAAAACCACTCTAAATAGATCATTGAATCAACACCTCACTTAACCTATCTTCCAGGTTCCTTGTGCAATAACACATTTTAAGCAATTGATTCCTATACATAGTACGATAAAAATGTTAAAGAACTAGAGAATCAGCCCAAAAAAGAACGGAGCTGACCATTCCCTTAATTCAAGATGTAGATAATCTACCTATACAAGAAAATGAGTGCTTTCATTAGATACATGGCAGTAGAATGAAGAAAGGCTAAGCAATGACGCACAATTCCGAAAGAAATCAAGACGAAATTATCTGGCTTGAATGTATCCATTCGTTGATAGACTTTTTAAGTTGCGATTTGGTGGTGTTGAAGGAATGACCTAGACGAACCTTGTCTGGTCTGATCGTCTGCCGCCTCGTTTAACTTCACGCCCTTGGGGCACTTACACAACCCCAAACTAGATTAGAATTATTTTTTACTGAATCGTCTGCCTTGAATTTTGCCTGAGTATCAGAAAATAACGACGCTCTTACCTAGCTCGGTCCATCTATCTATGGTACTTCTCTAACGAAGTGATGAATTGCTGCTACTTCAGCTGGGAACACTCTCGTGTCCTTGCTAAAGCTTATCAAAGGGTTTTTTTTGTGTTGGGTGTTACTTGGTAATTCCGTAAGGGGTGCCTCCTTAAGATCATCAATCTACTACCATCGCAGAATTCTATTTGCTTTAGTATCACATTTTTTCAGAGATTTGATGAAAGTGTTCGTTGTGCTAACGTCAGCTATATTCACGCTGAAGCTTAGGAGAAAATACAAAAAGTTTACTTTAACCCTTACGGTTCCAAATACCTTGTGAGTAAATATTCGCACTGAAGCTATTATTTTATGGTTTTTGGGCATAATAAATTATTGTTATAAAAAAATGTTGGTATATTTTTTGAAGGTGTTACTTGTGACTACCGATAGGTGACCACTTGATCTGCGCTAAGTTTGTGATAATGAAGATAGTGAGAATAGACTCATTTTGTACGTTTATTTCATGGTATTCAGCAAAACATTTTTTTTCTCGTTACAGCATAAAAACACTCTACAGGTGGTACATAATGAACGTGGTTTTGATTAAATATTTTGCGCTGCACATTTTACATCTCCCCCGCCTTATTGAGAACTTGACCCAGTGATTGCCTAAATTGTCGTTGCGAATACTAATTGGAAAACTATAATTATATTTTCTCCTTTTTACTTGCTGAGATTCTGTAGTGTATTGTGTGTACATATTTCGCGACGAAATGTTAATAGATGGCATAGATTTTACTGCCACATTCATAACATTGTGGAGTCGAATAGACTTAGAACACTGGAGTTCTGTTGGTGGATAACGCAATGAAGGACTATCAAATCATCTTTTTGCACATTTAATTCAGTTGCTTTTTCTTACAAAATTCCGATGAAACCTTTACGTAAGCCGACCATAGAAGGTGCACCATCTATGCATACACCAACTAATTTTGACCATGGCAAGCCAAAACTTGTGAATACCTTTTGAAATTCATTAAAAATAGCCTCTCTTGTAGTGGTTCCTTTTAGCGGCTGTAAAGCAAGCAATTCCTCAGTAACAGTGACTCTTTATCAATACCTCGAATAAATATAAATATATTGAGCTGTGTCAGACAATTCGGTGCTCTCGTCTAATGCTATAGAAGATGATTCAAATCCAACTATATAATCAGTCAAAGTTGTTTTTATATCAACAGCCATCATCATAAGTCGGGCAACAGTTCGGCAATTTTTTCAAATTCATTTTTCTTTTCAGGACACAAATCACTGCAAACTTCTATTATACACTGCTTGATAAATTCTCCTTCGACAAATGGTTTTAATGACTTTGCCAATTTTGAACTAACTATAAACCTAACTTTCACAACATTATGGAAGTGGTGGGTTCTTTTTTTATGAAACATTTGCTGCTGTTTTTCCAAATTTGCGGTAAGCTTCTGGATTTTGTCTTTTCTCTCCTATCAGTGAGGGCAGCGTAGAATGCTTAGTTGAGTAATGCCTCTTTATATTGAATTCTTTCATCACTGAAATGGATTCCTTACAGAGCAAACAAATACGATTACCATTGTGCAAGATAAAAAAAATAATTCTTCAGCCCATTTTTCTTGAAACTGCCAAATCTTTGCATCTACTTTTCGTTTCTTTCCACCAAACATCATTTTCGTTTACTGTTCGTTCGATAAACTTAATAACTAAATATAATCAGTAAGTACTCAAAATGTACACAAAGTCACAAAGGAAATTGACGGCACTAGCAGTTCGCTAGGATATCGCTTGTCGAAATTATCACCTCGATAGCTCAGACACAACTGAAATAAAGTTAGGGCCATCCACCCGCTTATATAGGCAAAATGAAAAAATGATCTAGAATCGTGTAGTGTAGAACATTTGAGAAATATTAATCTTTTGTTGCACTACCAGTGAGGCGGCAAACATCAAGAGCTTATAGTCTCTAACATTTTCATATTGTTATAACTTTCCTTTAGAAGGACTGCATTACCTACTATAATCATAGGGTAAAATTTTCTACTATCTGCTAACACTGCTTTCAGTCTGGTCTTCGACGAATTTATGAAACATCTACAAGAATTAAGATCATGATGTGTGTAGAAAATTTCAAAAAATATATTGGTACTACCTACTAGTGAGATTGAATTATCTCCCGTCATAAGGTTTGGGATTTTTGTGCAGATAAGTGCAAAAAAATCTTCAACACAGTTCTTTCCAGAACACAGGGATGACAAGCTCTAAAGAATCTCTCTA
>SMLS01034240.1:0-16158 GCA_004785975.1 Popillia japonica | reverse complement strand
ATTCCCAGTTTCCAGATTTCCCATTCTTAACGACTCACTCTGTATATGTGAAACAAATCACGCAGGTCTTGAGCAGTCCGTCTCAAATTCTCAGTGTACCAATTTGCAGTAATGTTTCGTCAATTATTGGCATTTGGAAGTTACAATACCGTTGGTATTATTGTTGGTGGTTATTTTTGAACAATGCTGTAACTGCTGAAGGATATCAAAAAAATTCATTACAGCTGTTTATTAATTAACTTCATAATGGTGAACGTATAAGGTAGAAGATTTTTTTCTCTACAAATCTTACCAACTCCATTTATGTACATCATTGTTTCATTAATTGTGTCAAAAAGCATTATTACCAAGTTTCAAGTAAACACACTCCCCTACCCCACCCCCCACAACAAAAACAAGCTTACGGAATAAACGTGAAGTCTCAGCTCAAATGGCAGCCATTCCAATTGACAGCTTGCCATTGCAGTTAATCTTATTTGTTTCCAAAGGTGGTTAGAAGTGCACAAAGAAAGATTCAGGAAAATGCTTTTATTTGCGAAAAACAAATACTAGGCCACCCTACTTGGTCAATTCTTGGTTGGTTTAAAAGGATATGTCCATAATTCTTTGTGTAATTTCCGATAGAATAGTTGCCAGTTCGTGTGTCCGCAAAGAAAAAACTTTATAAAATAATAAATCAGCTAGGGTTTGGATCCAAACGATGTTTTCTTGCAAAAAGGGGTGAGTCCGTTATTGACACACTGAAAAAACCTTTCCCGGAGGTTGTCCATACTTTTTCCATCATTTTCAGAAGAGTATCAGCCACTTGCTAGATGATTGCCTTTGAAATGCTTGCACGGTTTTGAAGTAATGTTCGAACTCTTTATTTAGTCTGCGTACTCACACAGAAAATTCAGAACGTGATAAATTGGTTAATATGACGAAGGGAGATGGGGAGGTGGAAAGGAAGGGAGCATTCCATATTTTTTTGAAGAACGAGAAGGAGTCCAGATGCGGATGCCGCTCCGAGTCCGCATAAAGGAAGAAGAAATGATATAGCAAAAGGCAGAAGGCAACAGCAGTCTTTAGAAATCCTCTGAAGAATCGGAAAGCATTATCCGCTGCTCCTCGTGAGCTTGTCCTAAAGTACCTGCATTTAGGAAGAATTAAGCTGCAAGCTCAGTTGCGACCAAAGTTTTGATGCTGTTACAGAAAGTTGGTTTTAAACTTATGAACGGTAACTTGCTACCATCTGGTGTTAACAACAAATTGAAAAGTAATCAAAACCGTACACAAACAGCGCGAGGTAAGCAGCTAGAGTGGTTATAACAGCATTGATATTGGTTGAATAATGCGCAAACGTTCTGGAGACAGAAAAATGTAGCTAAGCTAGTATTGGGCACTCTCTCAGCAAATAATGTTTATAATGACGACAAAACTCACATCAGGCGATTGATGGTCTCCAACAAACTAGTAACCGTTAGGCCATTTTCTTTGAAAAAAAAAGTTTTGCGGATTTTTTTGCTGGCCAAAATCTTCATATAGCTTGAAGATGGGCGGACGGACACTCACGCCCAACATCTAATGCAAAATCTATATAAGGTGTCTGTAAAAGGTCTTTACACACGCCTACCACATATTCCTTAGACCAAAAGAAGGCGATTTAAGTAAACTTACCTTAGTCCAAAGTCGCTTAGTTTGGGCGCTATGCGATGATATGAAGTTAAAAGTTTGAAATCGTTTTTTTATTATAAATTCAAAACGGCTTATGCGATTTTAATAAGATTTGGCATGGTCAGTTAGTATTATTGGGCGAATGTTTTGAGAAAATGTCAAGAAAATTCCAATATCGCAAGTGAATGAAACACGCATTAAGAAAATTAACATAACTTTTTTTGCTGTCTGTAGTGGAGACACGGAATAGTTTTTATTCGATAGAGTATTCAAAAGCGATCAAATTATGTCTCTTGTAAAATTTTCTTATTTTTATTCGTTTTCGAGAAAAACGAAAAAAAGTGCTTATGGTTATAGGTTCCAAAAAAGCAAAAAGTAATCCAGTCGCCTATGATTCCTGTCAGAAATAAACCAATTTCTCAAGGCTAAATCTACTGCTCAAATAAAGGCGTATTTACTACAAAAACGGCACTCTTTATAAGAATTGATTACTCTAACGGTTTTTGCGAAATTTGTATTTTAATAATTTGTATTAGGTTATTGTACACAAAAGCTATTAAAACAATTAAATAACTGAAACATGAACACAAATAATAAATATGTCACAAAAACTGTTGAAAGTGTTCTCCATTTACACGCATACAAAGATTTATACGACGAAAGAATTTAAACTGTACTCTTTGCAAAATTTCTCCATCACCTCTAAGGTCATTTATTGCATGTTGAATACGTTGCCATAGTTGTGCTTCATTGGCCACAGTTGTCTTGTAAACCACGGACTTAAGATATCCCCATACAAAAGAATCAGCTGGAGTTAAGTCTGGAGAACGTGATGGCCAATTTACAGGAGCGAAATTCATAGGCGACTGGATAATTCTTTGTTTTTTTCGAACGCACGACCATAAGCACTTTTTTTCGTTTTTCTCGAACACGAGTAAAAATAATAAAATTATACAAGAGACATAATTTGATCATTTTTGAATACTCTATCGAATAAAAATTATTTCGTGTCTCTACTGCAGACAGCAAAAAAAATATGTTAATTTTCATAATGGTCATGCGTATTTCATCCACTTAAGGTATTAGTATTTTCTTGAAATTGTCTCAAAACATTCGTTCAATAATACTAACTGACCATGCCGAATCTTATTAAAATCGCATGAGCCGTTTTAAATTTATAATAAAAAAACGATTTGAAAATTTTAACTTCAAGGCCGCATAGCACCCAAACTAAGCAATTTTGGACTAAGATAAGTTTACTTAAATCTGCTTATTTTGATCTAAGGAATATGTGGTAGGCGTGTGTAAATACTTTTTACAGACACCTTGTATATCTAATGATGGCATGAGATTAAATTTCGGGCTAGCTAGGCTTGACCGGTTTACCAACAGTTTTGGAGTCCGACTTTATAAGTCGTTTTGGCAGTTATTCATGGTTGCAGTATCTCTATCCAGATTTGGTTCTTTTACAAGATTTTCCACCTAGAAGAGAAATGGGGACTAATTTTTTTGAACTACGCAATATGAGCTATGGCAGAGAAAAACATCTATACTTAAAATGTGGTCAACATGTTTGAATTGAAGCCAAACCCTTGCTTCCACAGAATAAGTTTGTTGATTTAAAAATATTAACTCACAAATAATTTAATTACCTTTAGTCGCTCGTTTAAATTTATATTGTACATAAAACTGACTAGATAACTACGCACCATATTCGAAAAACCATTAATGTAGATTAATAGATTGTAAAGTACATAAGGTATGCATTATTTATGATAGCGTATAATACATTCACATTTTTTAAATGCGCATTGTCTTTGTTTCGCATATATTCGATAAATAATAATTTCATGGACGATGAGGCACGCCGATAACGAAACAACAACGAAAATATAAAGGGAAAGAACCGTGTACGAACGGGACCCCTATCATCCCATTGTTTAATGATATGTGGCGTACACATAAACATAAAATCTATCGTATAGCTATCTGGGATCTTAACAGCCCGGTCACGCTCAACTAAACAAACAAATGAATGAGGACTGACAAGGGAGCGCTCTCTGCTGGTTATGCGAGAATTAAAATAAAATACACCGCTTAGATAAGGAAAAATGCGGTGAGTGAGGACCTTTCAGGAAGTAATAGTGTAGTATTTCGTGAATGTTTTACATCGACGTATATGACTGGCGTGATTTTTTTTTTCTATTAATGGTTTGAGTAATACTACCGTGATTTCATCGAAGATTGGTGCGACTGCTACTTTGACAACACTTTTGACAACTTTGGAAACAATTTCTGAGGGAGTGAAAACATAATTTTTTCGGTAGATAAATTTTATTCTCGCAATATTATTCGATCTAGATCGACTAACACAAAGTCCAGTATACATCGATTAACAATTACAATTCACCGTCAACCAAGAGCGCACAGCTTGCCGTTCTACTTTTTGTCCCCTTATTAAGCTTAACTGTCTGTGTAATTTGTAGCGAGTTTTAAACGGACATTCTAGCCAGATAACCTGGGGGCCACTGCGCCCGCTCTGGCACATTACAACCGTCAGAGGAGACAATGTTTATTTCATTTCTTTTAAATTTTATGTCATGCTGAATCGCGTTTGCTACTGTATGATGCATCGAGATTACCGAGCGAAAGAAAACTGCTAGCCAACGGAATTGGAATTGCAGATTTCTGCTGCTGAAAAATCATCGTATGTCTAATTTTTTTATTGTCAGTGTTGTATGTGCTTACGTACTGGAATTGTATGCGATTATTCCAGCTGTTGGATTATCTTGAATATTAATGCATAAAAACAATGCTGCCAATTGTGTAAATCTAAATGTGTGAGGAATATGGTTAGAGAATTAACTCTTTACCAATTTTACATAAAGTACTTTGATTGATAATCTATGTTAGGTAAGTATTGTTGCTTGTACTACACTGCAAGTGTTACCAAAAAAAAGGAAAGAGAGGTGGGTCTGAACACCGTTTGGAGCCATTGCAGTTACATCCATCATGGGCTAAAGTAGTGACAGCCTAGAATAATGTTGTAACAAATAGTAGACAAGAACGTTACATACATAAGTTACACAACCAGAACTACAGTTGTAATCGAATAAGCAGTAAAGCTTGGAAGCCATTGCAGTTGCACCTGTCACATATAAAAAAAAAATGTCGAATGTAATTTTAATGAAAACGTCACGTATAATGCAAAAATGAAATAATAAGTAAAGAAAATAATGTAGATAGCAATTTTTGGTTAAAAAAATGGTTAGTGGCAGTCTGTTGTGACGTGTGACTCACGTCACTTGACGTATATTGGTAACACAACAAAGACGTCACTCACAGAGTAAGTAATGTCGATGTTTAGCTAAAAATAATGGCCAACCTCCACATGGTGAAGAATTTTGAACAATTATTGTCATATCCAGCATAAATTCCTTCGGAAATGCTTCCGGATGTTAACCAGGGCTATGAATGGCTTACTTACTGGATAGAATTTTCTCCAGAAGTGGAAAAATAATAAATTGGTCTTGGTGTTAAAAGGCGGGAAGCCCCCAGAAGTCGAAGTTCCTAATACAGATCTCTATGCCTACACGATAAGCAAACTCCTAGACATTCTAATCAAGGAAAGGCTGCTAAAAGAATTGGAAGCTAAGGTCGGGCTTCATGAGCATTAATACGGTTTCAGGATAGAAAGATCAACCATTCAAGCGATATAGACAATTCTGGAGCCATGAAGCTGGAAAACAGAGAGATTGAAGACCACCCATTAAAAATGCGTATCAAGCTACTTACCTGAAGCATAGAAATTGATACAAACGACTCTATGAGGGCAAATGCGGAAGTACGGCGAGGACCATCCTGTACGATAAAGTGCTCGAACTGGATCTCGCCAGCAATACGACCAGTATTGGTTTCAATGACGATTTGGTACTGGTGGTAAACAAAAAAACCTCTTCCCATGACATTGACCTATAACATGAACAGCACTAATAGATCATATGGAACAACAGCAAATGTTTACTTACGAACATTGGCTAAAGCAATCTCTCAGCGTATTTGGCAAAACAAGTGGAACGCCTAATCAACAACTTAAAAGACTGGGTGTGATGCCAACATCGCTAACTGGACTACTTCCTAAACCACGCACTGACGGCATATGGTTCCTTCCTCTTCTACGCAAAACAGAGAAGAAAGACCAATCAAATGGGGAGGCAGCCAAAGAATGAAGGAGACAAAGGAAGAACTGAAGTAAGCCGATGGTGGCTGATGGAGTATCACCAAATGATCCCAGCAAACTGAGAACACCACACTCACAAGTCGAGTAGAACCAAGCACCATCAGGAGATCGCCAAATAGCATTTCTTCTGGCAAAAAAGGTAGCTGTTTTGGAAACTATATTAATTATTGAGTGCAGTAAGTATTTACTTCCCTCCAGCCAGAGAATGAAGTAAATTGTCAAAAATTATCTTGCAATTACTAGGTTCAATAGCATATATGGTAAATCTCTTTCCAGTAGACCTGTTATATCTTTGGTTAGTTCGTTCCAAAAATGACAATCTCTGTTGTACCAATGCAGCGTATGCAAATACCATGTGGTAGGCTGTTTTCTCCTCCTCATTGCATAATCTGCAGATAGGTTAGTCTTTAAAGATTCCAATTCTATGAAGATATTTCCTTAGACAGCCGTGTCCTGTTAGCAGACTCGTCACTGTTCTAAGCTGTACTCGGTTAAGGGCCAGCACACCCCCTGCTAATTGCTGGGATGGTCACCCCATCATCTGTTTGCTGTGCAACTGCCTTTCAACGTTGTTTCAGTGTACCTAGTATGCTTTTATAGTCAACTCAGTCACTGCACCACGAATTGTATGTACTCTTCATGATTCAAGCTTTCACCGTATATACCTGCCCCAGAACCTGTCGTTTTCTTTGACCCATCTGCGTACCAGATCTGGGTTCAGATTCCAGGCTCCTGTTTTACTTTCCACTCATCCCTACATAGGACAACCTTGAAGGGTTTATCAAAGGAGAGTTTGGGGATCATTGTATCACTGTCCATTTCAAATTTATGGTTTGTAATTTCTGTGGTTAGCCCTGCATTCCTCCAAGTATTCTGGGTTCTCCAGTTTCCACCGCATTTCAGTCTATGTGCCCCTATTCTTGCTCCCTCCCCCTCCTTCCCTCCTATGTAAATGTAAATGTCCAAAGGGGACAGGTTTACCATGGTTTCCATAGCAAGCTAACCTCTGGACCTTTGCGACTTTTGTAATTGCTTGCTTCTGTGTAACTACAGGTAGCCACACCTGCAGTGTACACCCAGGGCATCATACGTTAGTGCTCGTTTGCACTTGTCTATCATCTGTTCAAGATGTTGATTCTATGTTAACTTCAAGTCAAGGACGAATCCTAAAAATGTTGTTTCCTGACTCAATTATACTGTTTCGATATGAAGTGTTGGTGGTTTTAGGCCATCTGACTTCTTTCTTCTCAATGGAAATTGCGTATTATTTGTGTTAAAATTTTAATTCCTTCAGATAAATGAAGGTGAATCCGTTGACCAAACCAATTCGAATCATTTTAATCACGATATCGCATATAACATTGAGCTGATACGAAATATTGTAAATATTGTATATAATAACATCTGCGTTAGTATACATGTATATAAAAGGGGAGGGTTATACAGCATTACAGCAGGACCGTGTTCGTTATACGAGCGATATTGTAACGTCATAAAGGCGGATATAAAAGCGCTTTATGTTTTTAATTAAGATGGCCATAAAAACGGAACGCTCCTTCGACTATACACAACAGTGCCGGCTGTTGTTGTTGTTGTAGCTGCTCCGATGATGCCGTACTTTATCGCGTCTCTGCCATCGATTCACATTAAATTGAAACGTGTATAATAAGAAACGAGCAGAAAAAAATGCTGCCCTTCGGTGATTTTTTTTTTATTGTAAACGTCACGCTGAGAGCCAGATACGGTCTCGGCATTAAAGTAGGGCCTTGAGGAAGCCCCCGACCCTTGGTTCCGTGTAAAGGATAACGCCTTCTGTGATTGCTACGGTAAATCAAATGAGAGAGAGAAAGACAGAATGTATTTTCGTATGAAGCAAAGAATATTTTAAAAATGAATCAACACCAAGTCTAATCGAGTAACGTTATTTTTCCAGATGTAAATCGGACACGATTTGTATTAGTAATCCATTGCAATAATTCACAGACCATACATATACTACACATGTTCTCCGGAGTAAGTTCACATTATAGCATATCGCTAATGATATATCGTGTCTGTGGCAGCGTAATACTAGTCAGATATGTCGTGAATAATGTTCCGAATACTAATTTAAAACAATCACAAATTTCGCAGCTTAAGTATACCATTAATTCGGAATTCACCTGCTTAACATAACTGCTTTCGTGCCATTTGCAAAGCAGTTATGCACATGTTTCTTTGTTATTTTTAGTACATAACTACAAAGCGACATAAATACCTACAATTTAAATACTGAGAGGTTGTTTTTAAGTAAATTTTCGAGACAACAATACATACATATACACGGGGTGATTTTTTGAAAATCTTCAAAAACACGTTTATTTTTAATTCATGCCAGAAAGAGTTTGACATTTTTGACGTTTACAATTCCACTGCTAGTAGTACCCTCTCGCACATTTTAAATGGAACGACCCATCGTGTCATACTTAAGTAAAAGCTTATTTTATTACGATTTCGGTGTTTACGGTCATTTATTCACTTTTTGATTGTTTTCTGATCGAAAAATGATAATTTTTATACTAAGTATAGATACAATCTTACTATCAGTTGGGTGTAGAAAGCGTATAAACAAAATGATTATTGATGTTAGTTTTGACAACTGTTATATTAGTTGCTGTCATTTGCATTTAACTTCACATGAGTTACATATATACAGATGATGTCCTCTATTGCTGAAAGGGTGAAAGTTATTTACATTTGTCGTGGTGAAAATCATCCAGAAACGCATGTGGATCAGAAATACGTTCACGAACTTGTACAAAAATTTGAAAAAACTAGATCAATAGTGAAGAAGAAAAAGTGTGCAAATAACTTTCTAATTTTTTACTCGTCGCTACCCGAAGTCACAAGATTGCATAAATTCCACCCTTTTAAAATGCAAATAATGTGATAGTTTAGTGAGGACGATTGCAGATCTTCTATAGATATTTATAACTTCTTTGCATTCTTCCAACGTTGGTGTATGCTCTGCCTCCTGGTCTTGGTCCACTTCTGTATAATATTCTATGATTTCCCCTCCTGGAAGTCTCGCTGTATACGCTTCCTTTATCTTGTTTTGGATCTTTCTATTTCATCCATCCCATATTTCTTATTTTCTTTATAAACTTTTGTTGATTCCTTCCGTTTTTGATTATAGTCTTCATAATCTTTGTCTTTCCTTGTTTTTAACTAGTTCGCTCTGGTCAAATCTGATCATTTCATTTTCTCTTTGTTTTCTTCCAATCACTACATCTACTACCTCAATTATGGCATTTCTTAAATTCCTCCATTATTCCTCAGTGGTATCTCTTGTTTTTATCTTTCTTCTCATTCCTTTTGAATTGCTGCCAATTCTATTTTGTTTTGGCCCCTTTTCCTTTAACGTTCTTTATGATTCTAATCTTTAGCTTTGCTATAAATAGGAGGTGGTGAGAGATAACACTTGTGCCCCTATACGACCATCATCCTGTATCTATTTTTTCCTTTACTTAAGCTATCTTGTTTCCTAATCTTATTTACAATAATCTGCCTCACTCTTTTGAACAATAACAAATTCTGCATTACTTTCTTTCATAGCAAAAAATGTAGTAATTACAACCTAATTATTGCATACGTCTTGCACACAGTTAATTTATACCATAATAAGCTAAAATTTCCTCTTGAAAAAACAACGCAAAATTTTCCAAAATTAAGAAAAATTTAAAATTCCTTTAAATTGTTGGCACTTTCAAAATTAGAATTATTTTGAAAAATTTATTTTGTTTAGTACATGAAGAGTCATCTAGTATGAAGTAGCCTCATTTACAAGGCGTGTGCTGCCCTCTCATATTGAGAAGACCACATTAGACGTTACAGGCATCTATTTTCCAGGATAGTTATCTATAATTTAGTAGAATTCTTTCAAAATTTATGTAATTTATTGCATTTAAAATTCAATATGAATTTCACAAATCATCCAAATTCTTATTACTTAAAAATGGTATTATAATCGATTTAATCACGTAATACAATGAGTAATTATTATTATTTAGATGTTTTATTGTTAGTATTATGTTTCGTTGTCAACATGCTTGTCAACTTCATACAAAATTCTCAGTTAAGATCACATCATGTAACATAACCTATCATCTCATTTACAGGGAATTTTCTAAGGACCAAGATCGTGATATTACACCGGCATTTTTTAAAAGTCACGTCGTAAAGTGTATTAATCAAGTATTTGGTGAAACTGCCGCAGCAATTCCCGTAGATGTATTGAAATATCAACCCAGAACCAAAGAGGCTATCTTGAGAGTGCATAAAGATCAATACGTAAAAGTTAGAAGCAGTTTGAGTCTGTGTGGAAATTACGAAGGAACTGAGTGCGTGTATAGGATACGCAAAGCAAGTCCTATGCTGTTATCTTTGTTAGGTGATAGTAGAACGTACAATCATTGAAGTGAAATGTCGCATTGTCGAAGAGTTGGTCCTAGCAATAAGGATATAATAATATTTGCTACTGCAGAAGATCATAAAGTTCCTAGCACTGTAAAATTACCTGAATTAGAACCTCAACCTGGACTTATATTACCGAATGGAGATATAAACTGGAACTGCCCTTGTTTAGGTGGTATGGCAACTGGACCTTGCGGTGTTGAATTTAGAAATGCATTTAGCTGCTTTCATTACTCAACTGCGGAACCGAAAGGTAGTCTGGGAATTTAGTATTAAGCATTGAAGTTATAATTTATTGTTTTAGGTAGTGATTGCTTTGAATTATTTAAAACGATGCAGAATTGTATGAAACAGTATCCAACACTATATAGCAAAGATTTAGGTGATGACGAGGAGCATATGAATATGCCAGAACAACCAGCGCCAGATCAACCATTAAAAAGCAAGGGGGAATCATAGAATTACCTGTATTCTTTTGTTAAATAAATTAGTTCGATAATGTAGTTAGTTTTTTAAATAAATATTTCTTTTGAGTATTTTCTATGTTTAATTGTGTCATTAGAGAAAAAATTAGTTACTGTAAATTTTAGTGCTAAAATAGAAGTTTGGCATGTTTTCGAATTTTGGCGAAACTAAAAATTGATCTCTCGGAAAGTAATACCGAATCTTACCTCATTATATCTACAATATATGTACATTTATACCTGTATTGGTTGTTGCAATAATCTAAAGGAGATGCAGTTTTTCAAAACAACATTTTAGCCAGAAATGAAATAGCTTTAAGTTTTCCGCCATTTTTTTCACTATGGCAGCCAACTTAAAAATTGTAAGTAAAAACCCCTAATGCTAATATTTTCCAAGAGAGAATGTTATTTTAATAAAATATCCTTCATTCGTTTTTCTGTCTTAAATTTTATAATTTAAGCATAGACGTAAGGTTAATTTAATCATAAAATACCCATAACAAGTAACAGCACAAATAACACATCAGTAGATATATCTAATGATAGCAAAATTAAGCTTGATCACTTCTTAGATCTCCATTCGAATTAAGAGAAGGCAACAAAGAATAAAACTGTCTTAAAATAACATTACCTTTTTAAGACCACCATCAAATTGGAGCATTTCTTCTTATAAGTTGGTCGCCATATTGGAAAAAATGGTGGAAAATTTTAAAAACGTCCTCTTTTTGCATGAATTACAGTTCGTTTCCGATGTGGAATTGTCGAATATAAGTCTCGTACAACAATTAGAGTGATACGTTTCCACTGAAATTACAAAAAATCCTGAATTCAGAAAGCTTTCGTGGAGGAGGCAATGGACTGCGAAGCTTAGTTCCAAAATACTCCACATAAAGGTTCAGATAGATGTGTGTTCACCTTAATAAGATGCTGTTGTTTTGTGTTTTTTTGGCCACAATCCGCATCAAAACTCTTCTATCTCTGTCATTCAATCAGGCGTTTGATCATAAAATTACAAAAGTGTTGCCACCTTAAGTGGAAAATTTCCAATAGTTTTAAATCGTAGAGATTTAATTAACACAAACATCTAGGGTTACTTATTTAATTTGAGAATTCTTTGCATCGATGACACTATAATATACACGCTGTCCGGAAAAAAATGTCCCGAAAATTAGAGAAGTGGGGGTAAAGTCTAAGTACATTTTGGCTTCCTATGCTTCCATTAAGTTATACAGGTAGTTGTATTGTTAGTTTTTAGGCTCCAAATTCTCGGAATGCTGTAACAGCTGTTAAAATGTATCAACAAAAATAGTCGAACCATCGTGTGCCATGCCCTAAAACATTTCTTGCTGTAGATCGCAGAATTTGTTAAAATGGTAATGTTATACCAGTGACCCGAAATTGGGGTGCTCCTGTCCGGAGAAATCCTCAACTGGAAGAAGAAATTTTAAACTGCATAAAAATCGTTTTTCGAAATATTATTCGCAAACTTTCCAGAGAGTTTAACGTTACCAACGAGTTTAAGGATTGCAGTCCCCGGATTATGACGGCGGCGTTCAGTTTTGTCTGCTGAAAATCTGCAAGCAATTGCACCAGGACGACACCAGCAACTGTTTCTTCTGAAGACATGCTGAAATGTGCATTAGAAAGTAAGGGAAAACCTTTACTGGACAGCTTGTAGATAACATGTGTTCACAAATGTTTGAAATCAAGGTCAAATTAGAGGCGCGAAATTAGAAATTTAATTTGGCAGTAAAATAAGTTCCCCTATCATTACACATAGCATATATAGGTTATCATCTTGTTTATGTCACGTTCTAGTCTATTTTCACCTAAAATTTATATTGCTTCTTGTTCGTCGTTGGTTTTTTGTGTTGTTGTTTTGGATATATTAAAAATTTGCTCTTTTGAGAGCTACTAAAGATATTTTAAACCAATAAAGTAAGACTTCACAGTTTTAAAATTGCTGTAAGGGAATTAGTTTTTACCACTAGTACGAATCTGTATATTAGGTTGCCTATGGTTATCATCTCAAACATTTATGAACACATTGTATACATGACATAGATGGGCATACGATATTAGAGTTATTTTTACCCAGATACTTTAAATTTGTGAATAAACTGATATCTAAATTATAGTTGATATAAAATTTATTCATTCATTGATTGATTTGTTATACTATCTTTATTACAAATATAAAGTAGATATTCTGTCATTCTTGATGCTTACGTCATTTTTATCTTGTGTCAATCAATTTTTAACCTTGATTAAATTCAATTTAATAGAAACTTCGAGTTTGCTCTATTAATTTCCAGAACATTTTCCATACGTACAGCTACGCATAAAAAGTTGCCTAAACGATTTACAGCAGCCACGGTTATCTTCCTATAGAATTCAAATCGACCGCTTCAGTTCCGATTTTTATCGGGATCGCCCAACAGCTGTCGCTTCGGCTTTCGTACTTGTCGACCGAGTTTACGTCACAAACAGAAAGTGATATTCTGATTAGGTGCGATTGTTGTTTTCTTTAAGTGTAGTGCGTCGTTTTTATCTGAGTTTTCGAGTATTTTTGTGTTTATTATTGTGTAGTACTTCCTTAGCAGTGACTAAGAAGTGCAAGTGCCAAAATATGGATAACAAGAAGCCAGCTGTTAAAGAAAAACGAAGGTATGTGGTGCACATTTATATTCCTAGAATTACATTATGTTAGTAGGTTGTTATATCGCATCTCGTGGACTGTGTGTAGTATTAATTGCGAAGTAATGGTATGCGGCAGAGTGTAATAAAAGTCCTTATATGTGAGTTACGTATAAGATGAATCGTTTTGGTTAGGTTTTAAAGGGCTATGGTACCTATATGGTGTTGCGATAACGAGGTAGCAACCTACTTTCACCGTTCCTTTTCTTGCAGTTTTGGACTGCTTTGGGTGCATCAATTAACCAGTCGAACATTATTAAGTTCAGTCTTAAAAATTTAAATTATAATTTATAAAATAAGCGAAGAATTACGTGTTATCGCAGTCACTTTCTTTGATAACATTTTGTGCAAGAGATAACAAGTAAATTTGCTTTTTTTCCTCAACATTACATACTGTATAAATACCTACGAAATATATTTTTATTACGTTAATTTTAGCCTTGCTCCTAGATCAAGGTTACAATTCATTTTGATATCTGTTGCTGTTGTATAATTATTTCGTTGTTATACCGCCTAATATGGCTGTACAATTTAATTTGTTGTAAATACTAATCATTCTTCGTGTCACATTATTATTTCGACCTCATTTTGGTCAATGTCGAAACGATTCCAAGAGTTCACAGGCCTCGTCTATAACATCGTCTAATAATGTTATAAAATCCCCAATTCCTTACTAATTCTTATCGAAATAACTTTAAAAATACTAAACATATTACGATATTTATGTAACAATATTTAGAACTCCGCTATCAGTTATTCTGTGAGATGATGAACGACTGGGGTGTAGACTTTGGAATAGCGATTGATTACGAAACATGGCTCTGACGATTTCTGTTCTAAAGTGAAATCGAAGGAAATTGACTGGTGGACGTCCAGAATTATCTGGAACTCTTTATACGAAGCCGTTCACTAGAAATTGTCCATGAAAGAACTTCCTAATCTATCCTACATGGAGTTATTCAATGAGAATCCTTAGGATTGGGTTGGTACAGAAATGGTCCTCAATTTCCTCATCAATATCTTGAGCGCACAAGGATGGCACTTGGTACCCACATTTCTTGTATCTAGTGTGTTTCATTTCATTCTTTAATGGGCTTCGTCATCGAAGAAATATGGTCGTATAACTTCGTCATCCTTTAACTCCCACAAAATAGGCACTTTTTGTAGATGTATTATTTTCTCATGACTTCGTTTAAGATTCTCATCAGGTTTTCAAATATGATTCAAATTGTCAACTCGTATGAACTATGGCAAGTCGATGTTATTGAACACTTAGCAATCTTTCCAGAGATTGCTATTGGAATTGGGAGGTGTTTTCTTATTGACAATCAAAGTAATTTCTTCAATGTTTACGATCAATCATTTAACTCCAGTAACTTTGTGCATTTTCCCTAACAAAAATTGCACATAATCTGCGAAATCTTTTTGGTTGTAATACATAATTTGATTCCGAATACTTTTTTTTGTAGAGTCTATCATTCTAGGATGGAAAATTTCCGAAAGTTTTAGTCTGTAACCGTCATTCCAATTCAAAAAACCAAACAAAAAATTCAAAGAAACAATCGATAATTCTAACGATAGCGTAAATCGTCCATGTAGTGGTCGGCCTGATCTAGACCTGATTGTAGATTTTTACCAATTGGAATAATCGAACAAGATGTGCTGTTGACAGCCAGTGCCTTATAATGCAAGTTAGAACAATAGTCAATAGTTTGCAAATTAACACCGAAAAGTCTGTACTGGTTAAATCTAGCTATAAACTAAAACAAAAAGCTCTGTGAAGTTGGCACCGCCAGATGTGAATTTTTTGAAATGGGCATTCGTTTGCCCATCGTTTGCCCATGTTTGCTCAGGGAAAAGTTTGTTTTGCCCACCCTCCAAAAATTTTTTATTTGAAAAAACATTTTTGCTCTGAGAAGTTGGCACCGCCACATGTGAATTTAAAAAAAAAAAATACGGCATTCGTTTGTCCATGTTTGCCCAGGGAAAAGTTTTTTTGCCCACCCTCCAAAAATTTTTTATTTGAAAAAAAAATGTTTTAGTGAAAACTTCGAAAATTTTTGCAGCTAAATCGTTTGCCCATCGTTAGTCCAGAATTGCCCAGCAAAAATTTTCGCTTGCCCACCCACCAAAAATCCTTTATTTGGGAAAAAAATTGTTTGGCGAAAAAACCAAAAATCAAAAAATTTACTTTTTTCGCCCTCTCAAATTTGATTGCCCACCCTTTACTTTCATTGTAAGAATAATTAAAAAATAATAAAATGGAAAAACTACATGCACGATGAGCAGGTGAATACGTGGGACTATATGTTTATAACAATGATGATATTTCATCTTGAAATCGCTATTTCGTTTGGCCATCTCTCAAATTCGATTGTTCAACCTCCACTTTTATTATTAAAATATTTAGACAATAATAAAATGGAAAAAACTCCATTCGCGATATATATGTAGGTGAATATATGAGAGACCATACGTTGATAACAAATGATGATTTTTAATGTTATAATAGCTATTTCGCTTGTCCATCTCTCGAGGTCAATTGTCCAACCTTTACTTTCATTGTAAGAATATTTACAGAATAATAAAATGGAAAAAGCCCTATTTGCGATAATACGTGAATACTTGGGACTATAAGATCATAAAAAAAAA
>SMLS01034239.1:0-14370 GCA_004785975.1 Popillia japonica | reverse complement strand
CCTCCCCCTCAAATTAAATTTTTTCAACTTTTCATATGTCATTTGAAAGCTTAAGTTTTGCCAAACCAAAACCAAGTTTTGCACAGCTCGTATAAAGAAGATATGGCTTTCTCGAGAAACCATTTCAGCCCCCAAATTAAATTTTTTCAACTACTTATATGTCATATGAAAGTTTGCGTTTTGTACAACCAAAAGGAAGTTTTGCACAGCTCGTATAACGGAGATATGGCTTTCTCGAGAAACCATTTCAGTGTTAGTTCTCTTTGAACAATTTTCGTTATATAGATATACAGGCTGAGTTTTGTAGTAGTTCTTGCAAAATTTCCAATTTCTTAGGGCCAAAAGGTATTAAAGCCGGCCCACATCTTTGTATTCTATTACTATGTCTGCAAGAAGCATATTATAATATCAAGATGATAAGTCTAATAGAAGCTTGGAATATTTTCAAAAATATTACGATTGAATCAGCTATCGAGGTATGCGGCACTTTCAAAAGAAATAGTCAAAATAAACAAACGACATGGCGGAACGATGAGATAAGGGAGGAAGTTGAAAAGAAGAAACTACAATGGAAGATGTATGTTAACGACAATACGTCCACTCACTAGTTGCAAAAGCTAAAGAGAAAGCATGGATGAACTTTGGAAACAAACTTGAGATTAACAGCAAAGCTAATCAAAAGCACTAAAGACAATGAGAACAGACAAAAAAGCAGACCAAATATATATAAAAGACGCAAATAATGAAAACTAACCAACGAATTAGATATTATGGGATGATGGAGAGAGTATTTCCAAAATCTATTAGGTGGTACAACTATATCAGGGCCCAGTATATCAAAGAAAAAAATACCAAATGCAAATAACAACGAAGTAATAACGTTGGAGGAATTGGAAGTAGTGATAGACATGCTGAAAAATGGAAAATCACCAGGTGAAGATAAAATTACATCAGAAATGATAAGAAACCTAGGGGAAACAGGAAGAAGAAGCCTACTAGAATTATTTAATAAAACATGGGCAACAGAAGAGATTCTGCAAGAATGGTCAGCAGCATTATTAATACCAGTATATAAAAAAGGTGATCGTAAAGACTGTAGTAACTATAGAGAAATTACCTTACTTAACACTATTACTAAGATCTTTGAAAAAATAATAATAAATAATAAGCTTAAAAAAGTAATAGAACCACACCTTGCAGAGCCGCAAAGCGGATTTAGACCCGTAAGGAGGGCCCAGGATCACATATTCACAATAAAACATGTAATCGGAAAAAGAAGGCTCCAGTCAAAGAAGACTTGTCTAGGATTTATAGATCTAGAGAAAGCCTTTGACAGAGTACCAAGAATGAAAATTTGGGAGAGCCTACAGAATAGAGGTGTAAGTAGAAAAGTTATAAACCTAATACAGGGCATCTACGAAAATAACATAAGCTTGTCATAAAAAATGACAACAAATCTGAAGGGTTTAAAACAGAAGAAGGCCTGAGACAAGGAGGAAGGCTAAGTCCGATGCTCTTTAATATATTTATGGATGATATTATCAGAGAATGCGGACTCTGTATTCGAAAAATGTGTGTTGGATACAGAGACCTCCGCAGAGTAGGAATTGCTATTGGAGCATTTGCAGACGATAAGTGATAATCGCTGAAAATAATCAGTAACTTCAACACAACCTGGAAGTTTGGAACGAAGCACCAAATGAAAATAAATAAAAATAAATCCGAAGTAATGGCAATTGGAGATCAACAACTTGACACTACAATAGACAATATAAAAATAGAACAAGTTAAAGAGTTCCGATATCTGTGTGTTATATTTGATGAATCAGGACAACAGGACGCAGGGATTAATGACAGAGTAGAAAAACAGTAAGGCTGTATCACACACTAAATCAAAACTTCATTAGTAAGACAGAGATCTCAGCTAAAACTAAAATACAAGTTTATAAATCGTTATACCGACCAGTCGTAACTTACGGATGTGAATCCTGGGTACTCTCGAATAAGCACAGAAATCTAAGCAAATGAGATGAAATATCTAAGAAGAGTAAAGGGAATAACCAGGACAGATAGAATAAGAAATATACAGGTAAGAGAAGAACTAGATGTCCAACCTATATCCACGTTTATAGTAAAGAGACAACTGAGTTGGTGGGGATATATACAAAGAATGCTAAATAAAAGACCTGTTAAGCAAGTATACGAGGCAAGAACGCAGGGAAGGAAGAAAAGGGGAAAACCAAGAAAAACCTGGAACGACACAATAACCAACATATTGAAACAAAAGAATAAAACCTGGAATGAAGCACAAGTACTGGTGAGAGATAGAAAAGCCTGCAAGAAATTCGTATACGGCGAAATATAATACCCGACACCTTATGGTATAAGGGGTTAAGATTATACAGTAAACGTAATTTTTTAATTAGGGTCGGGAGCTCACTTACACAATGCACCTAGTTGCCAGCTTTAGCGAAAGATAGAGAGTAGGGGTGGAGAGGCCGGGCTTTTATTCGCATGTTGGATGCATCACGCATACATACGTACGCATACCTAAGAGGCATCGCTGCAATATGTTGCTCTTTATTTAACGCCGTACGGCTTGTGACATCTATCCTTTTTCTAGCATCCTAATTAAAAATTTACGTTTACGCTACAAAAGGAGCTGTTGATACTCTAGATCAACTGACCACCACATACACTAAGCGTAAAATAAATTGCTGGCCTATGATAGTATTCTATAATCTGCTCGATATCACAGCTTATAATGCCTTTGTTCAATGGAGAAGTATAGATCCAAATTGGAAAGCGAACAAGCTAACTAAAAGAATATTTTTACAAAAATTAATAAAATCTCTCATACAAAATCACATAAGAAGCAGAACACATATGCCAAGAACAGAGGATTCGCGAAATATTATGCAAAGAATTCAAAACATTGGAAGTGCATCCTGTTCCGTTATAAATGTGCTACAAACAACAACTCTAAAACGCAGCCGTTGTAAATTTTGTCCTTCAACTAAAGACAATAAACGAAATATAGTGTGTAATAATTGTCATAAACATCTTTGTAAAACTCATTGTACATACTTTTGTCCAAATTGTAAAACAAAAATAGCTTATAGCTTTTCATAACAATATTTCATTATTATCCGTAATTTCTAAGTTTTTAAGACTATTATTTATTAGCTTTGCATTAAATAAACAAGTACTAGTAACCTGTGCCATTTGTTTCCTTTTTTTATGTTTCGAGTAATATTTACAGAACGATACAAGTGTATAATAGATGTGAACAGACCAGCAGGGTTAAATATACATAAAACAAAATGCATAGTATTTTGTAGTTTTGTTATATAATATTCAGTTATTAATTATATGTGAATGGAATACTTAATAGAAACAAATACTATTCTGAATGGAAAAAGGAAATAAAATTCTTCGTAACAAATTCAAGTATTCCCATAAATTCTTTACACAGATATCTAATTGTCCACTCGCTTACTTATAATAATTGAGATGTGATGACTACTTAGCAACACATTCAAACCAGTACGAAAGCTACCTTCACTGACAAAGCAGCCGTTATGGAAGCTTACGCTCAGATCGATATGTTTGAGGTAAGCGTGATTATGTACGAGTTCTTAGGTGAAACTAAACCAGTAGTATCCAAGAAGTTAATTTTATTTCGTATATTTAACTGTTCCGTTCTGATATTGGTGCTGACATATATTTTCTTAAATTTCTTCTATATTGAAGGAGAGTATTACATCAAAACGCTAGAACCATTCTTTTCTGTCCTACAAGTAAGTTATCTATAACCAATTAGAAAATACTAACAAGTACCATTTATACGTCCTTCTTACAGATATTATTAAAATATATACTACTAACAACACAAGGTTCAGCTGTCCAATACGTATTAAATAACATTTTGACAAAATTTTGGAATTATCGATGTTTTAATAAAAAAATTATAGCAGCAACTAACAAAATATATAAAACAGTGCGATATATCCAGATTACAATCGTTTTGTTCATCATTTTTGGCTTGTTTTGCTATTTATTAAAACCTGCTATTCTTTCTAATCTGTCACTTCCTCTCGAAAGTTACATACCAGAGTCAAACGCTATGTTCGCTATTATAGTCTCGTCTCAGCTTTATTGTCTTTGGCTAGCTGTATCATGTGTGACTGCATACGATTTTATTTATGTCGCGTGTTGCATTCACATTATTTTACAACTAAGATTGCTTAAGCTAAAAATGAAAGATGCTTTAGATAAATACAAAAGGAACCCCAAACAACGAATATATTCTTATATAAAACATCATCAATTCTTATACTTGTAAGTGTTATAACGTCAGTGTTGAATTTTGTAAGATTATTATCCTTTTAGTATGTTCAACCACATGAGAGACATTTTTTCTGTAATGCTACTGTTTCATTATCTAGTTACACTGATTTCGTCATGTTTCCTATTACTTCAACTACTTTTAAGGTATGATTAAAATGATGCATATGCAAAAGTTGTCTGTGTGTAGTAAATACATCGCCACCAAAATGTCTTCTCTTTTAGAAATATGGATGCAGTAAATTTTTTGTCGCATTTAATAGCGTTAGTCTTTTACATAGCACAGTTTGCACTATATACGTTTCCCGCTGAAGAAGTGGCATTTGAGGTAAATCGATTTATTTGTGGAAATAATGATGTCATCACTGCTGATGCTGTTTTTAGTTCTTGGACCTACCAAACGCTATTTACAATTCCAAATGGTATAGAAACGAAGTGTGTATACAAAAGCAAATTCTATATGTTATGCTGAAATCGCAGCAACAGAAATACTTTACTGGAGCTGGATTAGTAAACATAAATGTGGAAACATTTGATTCGGTAAGTTGTAATTATAAACAAATATGATACAGGGTTATTCACGCTATACGGCACGGAATATTGTGGCGAAAATACGTGACTTTCAAAAAGTTTCGTTTTCGGAATATATGCAGGTCTATTACGGGTACTTTTTCAAATTATTTTTATATTATACAGGCTGTCCCAAAAGCTCTAAAAGTATCAAAGTTATGTTTTTTTAAATGGAACACTATGAATGTTAATTGCATTTTTGGATTCTCCGATCAAAATCAGTGGCTGTTTTAATATGATTTATAATGCCTAAACCTTTAGGGTTTTGCTGTAATTTGAATTTTCTCCAAATCTAGCCTTATTTGTACATTTTAAATAGTACTTAAGAAGTATTTAAGTTATGGAAGCGAAATTTCCAATTAAGTGTACCAATAGATCATATTTTATATCCCAATTATAATAAAGTTGCCATCTTATACAGGGTGTCCAAAAATTAAAAGTGATCAAGTAAGAACTTTAAGTGTCTATAACTTGATTAATTTAAATAGGGCGCCATATTTTTGAACTTACCAGGAAATGTACTTTTTAATTATCTATCGAATGGTATCAATACCAAAGTCTTTGTATTTTTACAGAATACGCCAAATAATGGTTTTTTTACGATTTGGTGTTTTTTAATTGTTAATGTACAGGGTGGCCAGCTAAGAATGCAAAATACTGTATCTCGTAAACTATTCATCCGAGCGACTTGCGGAAAAAAATATATTACTAAAGTGGACAAAAGAAAACCGTGGATAATATTCTCACATTTCCAAGATGGTCGCCAGAGGGCGTAACCGTCATTTTAAATTTTTAATGTGATTTTTCATTGAAATCCACATAGTAAATGTTACTAAAAAATATGTGCCTTGTAAAGCTGATTTTTAGTCGAGCAATTTTTGTTTAATATTTTTTGACGTATCTATTAAAATAAAGTGGTGGGAGGTAATTTGATGTTTTTTTAAATAAACAGCTGTAACTCCGAAATGGCTGAACGGATTTTAACAAACTTGGTCTCGTTGGAAAAAGCATTTATTGTTCCATCAAACCCATCTTACCTATGATTTCTCTAATTCTTGGTGACGCCGCTAGAGCGCGCTTTTTGATATAATAACAGAAAATTGCAAAATTCTCTAAAAAATCAAATGGAATAATATGACTTTTTTTCCATAAAAATCTAGTGAAATGATACCTAAATAGGTTTGTATTGTATAAGAAGGGTCGTACAGGCTCCAAAACCTCACTTCACTGCGACCTGTTGATCTATTGTGAATACCCCATTCTTTCAGTACCCTTCTAATCCGATGTTCCTGACGAATCCCAGGATTAGTTTGGGTGCCAAGGTCTTAATCTGTTCAGGCGTTACAGTCGCCTGTCCTAGATGCTGAAACCTTCTCCGGCCCAGTGCTTCGCACTCGCAAAGTATGTGCTCGGCTGTTTCAGATCTCAATTCGCAAAAGCGACAGAAGTCTTGATCAGCTGCGCCCATCTTCCTGAGATGGTACTTTAGAGGGCAATGACCAGTAAGTAGGCCAGTAAGGGACCTTAAGTCTGATTTTCTTAGATCAAGAAGTTTTCTATTACTATTTGGCGAGCAATTGATAAATTTCTTCGCCTGTGTTTGTCCGGGTGTTTTCCTCCAGAGGGATGCCATTTCTTTTGCTTCCCAATCTTTAAGTTCCTTCTTGAGCTGGTGTTTTGACACGCCAAAGAAGGGTTCGGGTCCTAGCAAGTGCACGTTTGCGGCTTGTCTAGCAAGTTCGTCCGCCATGTCATTTCCTTTGGTATTCGTGTGCCCTGGAACCCACATTAGGGAAACCCTGTTATTTGCGGCCAGTTGCATCGCATTCACCCGACATTCCCAGACCAACTTAGACTCAAACCTGTGAGTGGCTAGAGCTTTCAGAGCGGCCTGGCTATCGGTGCATATATAGATGTTGGCATCCTTCAAGCCTTTGTCTAGGTTTTCTCGGATGCAAAGATCTATAGCATGTATCTCCGCTTGAAAGATTGTTGGAGTTGCTCCCAGGGCTCTGGAGATGTTGGTCATTGGTCCATGAACGCCAACCCCCACCCCGCTGCTGGTTTTGGATCCGTCTGTATACCAGACACGGGCTCCATTTTCAAAGTTGGGTCCACCAGAGCTCCATTCCTCGCGGCTCGGAAATAGCACCCTAAATGGTCGCTCATGATGTAATTTGACAGTCATGCTGTCCGTTGGTTTATTTAAGGATGGAATCTCTTCTCGGAGGTCCTCCAGAATCCTTAAGTGTCCGGTTAAGTCGCCTTCTCTAAATCAATGTGCTATACTGAGCCGGTGAGCACTGAGAACTGCAGTTCTCTTAATTACCAGGTGCAAGGGTGCTAATCCCAGTAATACCTCCATTGAGGCAGTTGGGCAGGTGCGCATTGCTCCTGTAATTCCCAGACATACTAGTCGCTGCAGTTTCTGCAGCTTACTTTGTGCTGTCTTTTCGTTGGTTTTTGGCCACCAAACTAGGCTAGCGTACGTGACCATGGGTCTCACAACCATTTGCTATAGCCAGTATATCATTTTTGGTTTAAGACCCCAAGTTCTTCCAAAAAGTCTCTGGCAAGACCAAAAGGCCATTGTAGCCTTTTACAGAACTTTATGAAGATGCTGGTTCCAATTTAGTCTGCAGTCGAGAGTGATCCCTAGATATTTGACTTCACTGGAGTAGTTTAGTTGTACACTATTCAGGAACACTGTGTCCAGCGAGTATTTCCTGCTATTGGTGAAAGGGACAACAACGGTTTTGCTTGGGTTGACAGAGAGTCCTTCCCTGCAGCACCAGTTGCTGATGGTGTTAAGGGCCTGCTGCATTAGGTCCGTAATAACCTTTTCATGCTTGCCCCTTATCGTAACGACTACCTAAATAGGTTAGTGAAAACGGTATCTCTAAACAGTCCATTTCCAGATACAGATCCAGATAGATATTCGTTTTTGAAAACCCCCGCTAACTCTGGGCAACATTTGTGGGCTTAAAGTTTCAAAAGCGTTTCTTATGCAATATGGCGTCCTATTTAAATTAATCAAGTTATAGACACTTAAAAGTTCTTACTTGATCACTTTTAATTTTTGGACACCCTGTATAATATGGAAACTTTATTATGATTGGGATATAAAATATGATCTATTGGTCTCGGTATCTCGGTACACTTCATTGAAAATTTCGCTTCCATAACTTAAATACTTCTTAAGTATTTAAAATCTGCAAATAAGGTTAGATCTGGAGAACATTCAAATTACCGCAAAAACTTTAAAGTTTAGGCCTTATAAACCTTATTAAAACAGCCACTTATTTTCATCGGAGAATCTGAAAATGCCATAACATTCATAGTGCTCCATTAAAAAAAAACACAACTTTGATACTTCTAGAGCTTTTGGGACACCCTGTATAATATGAAAATAATTTTTAAAAGTATCCGTAGCACACCTGCATATATCCCAAAAACGAAACTTTTTAAAAGTCACGTATTTTCGCCACAATATTCCGTGCCGTATAGCGTGAATAACCCTGTATAGAGTACCAAAATAAACATTTTATTCTATTCAACTTGGCATCCTCCGACCTCTACGCACTCTTCAGTTCTGTGGAGCATTTCTTTATAAACATTGTGGATAACATCTTCAATGACAGAATTTACTGCTTCCGTAATTTTTATTTTAAAATGTCGATATTGTTATCTAAATTAGTATTACAAATATGCTGTTTCGCATATCCCCATAAAAAAATCCAATGGGCTTAAATGAGGTGAACAAGCCTCATTCCAGGTACGCAACTATCTTCCACATAATTTTCGAACCAGCACCATTGAGTGAACACCACACCCATCTTGTTGAAGAAATACACTTTCCAAGTTAGATTCGTTTCTTATTGCAGGGAATACAAATTTTGAAGCAACTCCAAATACAGGTGTTCATTTACATTTTCATTAAAAAATACGGATCGATGAACAACACCACACCACACATTAACCTTTTTGTAATACTGACTTTCTGAAATTAAGATTTTCTCGCGACCAAAATCTACAGTTTTGCTTTGCAACTTTCCCGTTGGTTGTATACAGGGTGTCCGCGATGTACAAAGCATCCTTTTAAGGGATGATAGCTACAACGATTTAGAAACAAAATCATATAATACACCTTGGGTCTATCTGTAAGCGTAAACGAGAAAAAAAATTATTTCTAAAAAACCTTATTTGGATAAACTGTACAAGAAAACTCCTCCATATTGCTTCTTAAATAACCAAAAAACCATATCAAAAATTTAGGGTTGAAAATAACTGAAAACAACGCTGAAAACGAATTATTTAATACCTTGAAATTGAAGCGTGGTGTCATTTCTCTTACACCATACTGTACACGTATTCAATAGAAGCGCAGATGTGAGCCAAGCATCATCTGTTTATACGACCTTGAACTACATTCGACCATTGTTTCGTACGAAGTCAATGGTCATACGTTTTAAAAATACCCGATCACTAGGAAAAAGGTATCTTTGAGTTTTTTTTTTTAATAATGTTATGACAATAAAATCGATGTTATGCTGAAGTTAGAGTTAAAAGGGCGTGTTTAATAGCAGCTTTCGATCGGTAAATGAAAATTTAAGTTGAGGGAAAGTCGCATTGATTGAAAACAGTGTATCTAATAATAATGCAATTATGTTATGGCGCTTTAAGCTGTTTCGCAAAGGCTACTACAAAATTTAGTTCTTTTCTTTTATTTGTGATAAATTGCTGGTCCTAAAAAGGACCTTTTTGAGAGACAGGAGAAAATGTATTACAGGAAAGGCTCGATGCGTTGCCCATTCGCAAGAACACACGCCCGTAACCCTCGGGTAAATCCTGCACTTATCGGCTGCCGCTGTACAGTATGCCTCGAAGTTTGTGACATGAGAAATAATTTTTTTTCTCGTTTACGCTTACAGATAGACCCAAGGTGTATTATGTTTTTAAATCGTTGTAGCTAACATCCCTTGAAAGCATGCTTTGTATATCGCGGACACCCTGTATAAATGTTATTGTTCTTTTTCTGTTCTTGATGTCACGTACACTACCTGTTCTTTGACCTGAATATTAGTAAATCTGTATTGAAATTACATAGTTATAAAAAATCTCACCAGTACATTGAACCTAACAATTTTAAAGAGAGGGATAACATAGAGGATGCATTAGGTACATGTAATTATTATAAATTTTTAAACAACCTAATACGTGGAAAACATGTTTCAACGCGCAGAGCTGGGTGCTCTCGGCCATTGAAAATAAAACGGAAATAAACTGTAATTGTTGTAACACGATTGGTAGAATACAATCACCAATTGCATGCCTATTGGTACTAAAATGGCCAGAAAATATTTAATTTTCACGGAATTACGTGTTTTGCTTTATTGTATCAAAGTGGAGATGGGACTTGAAGTTTCCATAATGCTGAATCTGAATGGGATAAGTATGATTTTAATGAAAACATCACGAATCTGAGGAAGATTCAGTGATAGCCTAATACCGACTAAGTTCACAGTCCAAATACACTGCTGTAAATAATTAACGAGCACACCCTGTATAATCTGTGAAGATACATCCATAAAATTTGCGAAGCATCAAGGTTTCCTATCGGTAGACGACTCTACGCAGCAAGTTTCGACGGGTTCGATAGGTCCGTCGCCATGGAGACCGACGGGGGTGGAAGAAACCGATTGTTAAATGCGAATGTATGTAATGTTATTGGTAAAGTGCGTATATACGTGGTGTATTAGCTATTGCCAGGAATGTATGATAACATCACTTTCGATTTTATTAATTTCAAGCTTTATTCTGCTTTTTTCTTGTTGCAGGTTCTAAGAAAGGCCCTATCGTTCAGTGCTGTCTTTAAAAATTTGTTGAAAAACTAGGAACGTCCATCATGCCGGATAGTGAGCGTGTTTGTCTGTTAGCGATAACTAAGAATATCTTAGCGTATAGTTTAGAACGAAACAGTAATTTGTCTTTATCTTGTCAAAATATAATAATATTAATTTTGAATAAACTGGTAGAGTTTTGTTGTGTGTGAGTAAAGTTAAATATGTTTTGGTATTAAATGTCTTCTTCACTTTTAATTACTAGGCAATAGCAGTTAGAATTTCATTGTCTGTTATATGTAGATAAAATGGTAGAGTTTAACACATTTAAATCACTTTTGATTTTCAATACGTAATAATAAAGCGCGTAATACTGAAGCACGAACATTAAGATAGCACGCATAAGCGTTGGCCCAAGTTATCCGTCGCAGCTAAAGCTAAGTCGTCTAAAAACTAGCCCACGTAGTATTGTGATACTTATTATATACATATATTATTAATAATGGCAGATGTGTTATAATGGACAGCTTGTAGATCCAGAGCCGTAGCTGATGCTGGAGTGTCAATCAAGAGTGCTTCTCAGCTGACACAAATAAAATTCTCGACCTAGTGAATGCTTCACTAAATAGAAGGAAGTTTCCGGAAACTCAAACATGATACCCTTCCTATATCTAAATCTAAGGGGGGCATAGTTTATAAGGAATTCAGACTTATCAATACTGTACCAAGTTACGTAAAAGCTCAACGACAAGATTTTGCGAGCGAAACCATGTATTTCATCACAATATCCTACAGTATAGATTTGGTGAAAATGTCTAGAGACGACTACGAACTGTAGTGGAGAGGAAAATGTTCATTGAAATTGTTATTAAGTAGCAAAAACTCTCATTTCATATCATGATTTTGATTTTTCCTGTATGGTAGCCAATGTTTTGAAAATTTCGCACTTAAATATGAGTCATGCAAAGCTTTTTATCAAGAATATTTTCTTTGTGAAATGTAAGATAAACTTTTTCTCCATTTGTATAAAACTTTTTGGGACATACTGCATATGCAGCCCTTTTATTTCAGGAAAGAAGCAGCGTATACTTCCAAAGGTTAGATAGATGCAAAATGCAATCAGTTGAAGTTAGACGTCACTTATATTAAAAAAATCTCCAAACCTGATAATAGCAAAATTGATTCATCAAACTTACTAATAGCCTAAAATAATTAATAATGTCTTAAAATAATAAATTTTCGCTTTTATAGTTAGGAATTAAATTTTGTTTTATATAGTATTCTTCAATTCATTATATATTTATCTAGTACACAAACAATAGGATGCTTTATAAAAACAAGTACCATTTCGAACCAAAAGCAGGTGTCGACTGGGAAACGGGAAATAAAATTCTGCATTATAAACTATGTACCTATAAATTCTTTATACGATACCTAATTATGCACTCTAATTTCTGCTCGTATTATATAACTTGTAATAATTGACATGGGATGATACCTAGTAGCACACTCGAACCAGTGCGAAGGATACGTTGACTAACAAAGCAGCTACTATGGAAGCTTACGCTCAGATCGATATGCTTGAGATAAGCTTGGTTATGTACGAGTTCCTAGGTGAAACCAAACCAGTGGTATCCAAAAAGTTAATTATATTTCGTATGTTTAACTATTCCGTTCTGATATTGGTGTTGGGAGATATTTCCTTAAATTTCTTCTATGTTCAAGGAGAGTATTACATCAAAACGTTAGAACTATTCTTTTCTGTGCTACAAGTAAGTTATGTATTTACAACCATTTAAAAATACTAACAATAACCACTTATACGTTTTCCTTACAAGTGTTACTAAAATATATACTACTAACAACGCAAGGCTCGGCTATCCAATACGTATTAAATAATATTTTAACAAAATTTTGGAACTATCGATGTTTTGATGAAAAAGTTATAGCAGCAACTAAAAAAATACATAAAGCAGTGAGATATCTCCAGATTACAATCGTTTTAGTCACCATTATTGCCTTGTTTTCCTATTTACTAAAGTCTGCAGTTCTGTCAAATGTGGCACTTCCTCTTGAAAGCTACATTCCAGAGTCATATGTTATGTTCGCTGTTGTAGTCTCGGCTCAGTTTTATTGTCTTTGGCTAGCTATATCATGTGTGACGGGATACGATTTTGTTTATGTCTCATGTTGCATTCATATTATTTTACAACTAAGACTGCTTAAGCTGAAAATGAAAGATGCTTTAGTTAAATGCAAAAAGAATCCCAAACAACGAATATATTCTTATATAGAACATCATCAATTCTTATACTCGTAAGTGTTATAACGTAAGTGTTGAATATTGTAAGATTATTATCCTTTTAGGATGTTCAACCACATGAGAGACATTTTTTCTCTAATGCTACTGTTTCATTATCTAGTTACACTGATTTCGTCATGTTTCCTATTACTTCAACTACTTTTAAGGTATGATTAAAATGATGCATATGCAAAATTTGTCTGTGTGTAGCAAGTACATCGGCACCAAAATGTCTTCTCTTTTAGAAATATGGATGCAATAAGTTTTATATCACGACTAGTAGCGTTAGTCTTCTATATAGCACAGTTTGCACTATATACGTTTCCCGCTGAAGACGTAGCATTTGAGGTGAGTTGATCAAGGATTCATTTGACGAAATAATAGTGAAAATGATTACTACTACTCTTTTTAGTTCTTAGATCTACCAAACGCTATCTATATTTCTAAATGGTACAGAGAAGAAGTGGAAATACAAAAGCTAATACTATATATTATGTTGAAATTGCAGCAACAGAAGTACTTTACTGGAGCTGGATCAGTAGACATAAATGTGATATAATAATATAATATAATAATATAATATAACTAGGTACATAAAAATATAGTTACTAGTTCAAAATACAAAACTTCGTAAAAAAAAACTAATGTATCTAACACAGTACACATAGCTACACAAAGCATAACTCAATCAACACAGAAAACAGTAATTCATGAACACAACAAAAATAACTGAAACTATATCTAGTATAAATAATAAGCCTAAGCTCAAAATATTGATTATCGGCGATAGTCACGTGCGGCAAGGGGGTGTAGTTATTACGAATTTTTTATCGCACGTCAAAACCCTATGCATTTTTAAACCAAATGCGCTTATTGAAAGTTTACTAGAAAATATATCTACCTTAACTAAAGACTTTAATGCAGATGATTTTGTAATAATTATGGGTCGTGTTAATAATGCCTTGCAAGGCCGACATCTGGATTTAAACTTTCTTGGACACATAAAATCAAGTTCAATAAACACTAATGTGATTCTGTGCGCGGTTCCTTATTGGTTTAATAGGCCAGTTCATGGGGGAATATCTTAAATGGTAAAAGTTTGGCTCGATTCCTATTGGCTAATGCGTCATCACGTGTGAACTAGTACTGGGGCTAAAAGTGGTGGCATTGTAATTCATCAGAATTACCGAGAATTACAGATATTAAGAAAATATTATATACAATTTCTGCATTATCGACGGGTTGTTAATGGTTGTCTGTTGTATAAAATTTGTCATTATTTTCATCTTTCCATTCCCAAATCCGCAGCAA
>SMLS01034238.1:0-13874 GCA_004785975.1 Popillia japonica | reverse complement strand
ATGAGTCATAATATAGTAGTTTCTTTTTAAATAAATAAATCGTATGTCGCTTAAAGTAATTTTTTTTGGTACTAAAAAAAATCGTAAAATTTACGAATGGTTAGTCTTAAATAGTGGTAGAAATATGCTTAGCGTTCTAGGGTTAATTATAATTTCTTTGTTTCAGATTTTAATGTTTTATCTAATACACATGAAATACGATTGCAAAAAAAATAAGTCAACGGTTTGGCATGAATATAGAAGCATATGCATCAGCCATCAGCAGTACCTAATCAGAAATTGACGTACAAAACTCCTGTAACAATGCATCAACTGTCAAATTAGGTTTATCTAATGACATATGTCAGAAACAAGATGTTTCAGTTAAATTTCCTTTCAGGTATATGTGTTCTTCTACAATATAAAGCGAGCCACAAAAAATTTTCGATAGGCTATGAACCACTGAGATACATATACAAGTTACGTCTCCGCGAGAATCAACGGTTGTAAATCTCAGTCAAAACATCAAATTGCTTAATCAATGTAAGACGATTTAATCCATGGCACAATCTGAAACCTTTCTTTGTGACTCAGTTGATATATGAAATTTTTTACCGAAAGAATTTTCACATCCAACAAAATCACGTCCAATCCAATCTAGTATGTTTGGTTTTCGCGAAAATGTAACGCTCCTCTCTTACAAACCCAAAGCTAATAAGAATGTATTACTGATCTCAAGTTTACATCATGATGATAATATCGATCCGAACACAGGAAAACCCGAAATGATTATGGATTATAACAGCACGAAAGGTGGCGTCGACACAGTTGACAAGATCTGTGCTGCATACAATTGTGCAAGAAATACACGAAGATGGCCAATGGTAGTGTTCTACTCTTTATTATATATTGCTGGCATCAATACGATGGTTATACACAAATGCAATACTCCTATCACCAGCAGAAGAGAATTTCTGCGAAATCTGGCTTTCCAACTAGTTGACAGTCACTTACGTCAACGAGCCAAACTCACCTGCATACCAAAACCATTACTATCAGGAATTAAAGAATTAACGGACTATGAGGAACCTATACAACGTGTAATGTCAGTAGTTGAACAGACAGTTCCAAAACGGGGTCGTTGTGGTTATTGCGACCGAAAAAAGAGTCGATCCACCAAATACTCCTGCGCAAAATGTAAAAAGTTTATGTGTTTAGAACATTGCAGTTTTATTTGTAGAGAGTGTGTGAATGTTACTGATTAATAGCAATAATAAAACTACTTCATAATGCATAAGACCGCTAAATTCAAACGTAGTTATCCATGTGCCTGGTTTAAAAGGACCTTTTCCGTCATACTCAAGAATTAGCTCCGGAAAAAGTACGGAAATTGCTAATTGATGACAAAATATTGCAAGAGATTTTGCGCTGGACTAATGTAAGAATTAGCAAGGAAAAACCGAAATATTCAAACACTTCAAGGAGCGAATTGCGAGATCTTGATCTTATAGAACTGAAGCCTTTATAGGACTTCAGCATTCAAATCAAACCATGAACATATTGATGCTATATTTGCTACCGGCATCAGCAATTAATCCAAAACCTAAAGGCCGTCCCCGAAGTGTAACGACACCAGCTGTCGTAGAAATGGTGAGACAAGCAGTAATTCAAAGTCCACAGCGTTCTGTCCGAAAACGGGCTGCAGCAGTTCGAATGAGTTGTCGAACACTTCACAGAATTTTACACAAAGATCTGAACTTTCACCCCTATAAGCTCATGGTTGTCCAACAACTGAACGAAGGAGATTTTGCTCAACGCCAGCTATTCGCTGAAAGAATGCAAATGATTTTTGCTGATGAAAATGAACCTGTAATAAGAGGCTCATTTTCACTTGTGCGGTTCTGTTAACAAGCAGAACTGCCGATATTGGGCAGCAGAAAACCCCCGTCAACTGCATCAACGCCTACTTCACAGTGGAAAAGTCACCGTTTGGTGTGCCGTGAGCCGTCTTGGAGTAATTGGCCCGTATTTTTTCGCGAATGCACAAGGAGCAACCGCAACTGTAACCTCCGAGCGGTATATTGCTACGTTAGAAAACTTTTTCATCCCAGAATTGCGACGATGAGGAATGGGTACAAGAAATGCTTGGTTGCAACAAGACGGTGCCACGGCACATACAACCAGAGTCTCGATGGAAGTTGTGCGTCGCATTTTCCCTGGATACGTTATCTCCCGCTTCGGTGATGTGCCATGGCCCCCTTGTTTCCCCTGATCTCTCGGCTGCTGGATATTTTTTATAGGGATACCTATAAGCAAAAGCTTATGCCGATAAGCCTCGATATCTGCAAGAGTTGAAAGAAGCAATCACAGCACAAATTAGGGCAATTGACATCCACTTGTGTGCGAGGGTGATGCGGAACTTTGAGGAACGACTACAGCAGTGCATTGACGAAAACGGTCGTCATCTGTCTGACATTATTTTCAAAACATAATGTCACATTTTAGTTGTTCAATGGTAATATGTAAACTTCAATTTCTTTTCAATACATTTTTTTAGTTCAAAAACAGGAAAGTTATTGTTATATCAAAAACGCCCCTCCATTATGCCCCACCCTGTATCATTAGATTTATTAATTTTTTATATAGAAACAATCCAATAATGACAAGGCTAAATTTTCTGAAAGAATTAGCTAGGCGACTTGTTAGGCCGGAAATGGAGAGGCGTCTGCAAAACCCAAAAATTCTACATCTACTATCCGCTTTAATTTTAAACAAGCGAGCTATCTCATCTTGATGCCGCAGGACAGATTGTTCACTTCACTAAAATAGAATGTTGCTCCTTTTTCATTAACCCAGATATGCCTACCGTCCTTCTACAAATACAAAATGCTGCAGATTACTGTGGAACTTGTTCCACATTGTTCGGGGCTATACATTTAGGTGGTGCTGTAGTCACGACTAGAATAAACTACAAGCTAGTCATTTTAACAGTCTATTTTGGAAATATATGAAAGAACACATTTTTTCTGTGCATCCAAACTGAAGTGAAATTGAAAATGTCGTTTTCCGTCGACTTGAGACCGGCAGGGTAAGTATTTTAGCTTAATGGAATGTATTTGTTTTGTGGTTTTGTGAAAAATGTATCTAAAAGCCTTTAACAAACAACATGAATTGAGCAGGTTATGTGTAGTTTTATCATACCTCCCTCCATATAGTAGTAGTGTTTGTTGCTGTCCTTCTAAACGGACAGTAGGCATTTACCAATACTTTTAATGCTAAGTTATATGCAATTGTTTTGTTACAGTGATTATACATTACATGAATTATTGCAAGAAATAGACGACATTCAGACTAATGGATTGAGTGGTACCAGTCCTCTGAACATTGGTATTTTGCCCCCCAATAATGCATGTGACGAATTGACTGATGAAGACTCTGGCGAAGAGGACTTTGTTTCGGTGAATAATTTACCCCCATCGCAACTCTTGGCAAATGCTGAGATAATTAATGCTGATGTGGGTGAATCAGATTCAGATAGTGATCCTGAATACAACACACCACTTGCAAGACTAAGAAAACAGGTAGTTTTACCAAAAAAGATATACAAGTGGAAGAATGGCGATATACAAAAACGACAAGTGATGGCCAGTGATGGCCAGTGGTTCAAACAGCTATGACCAACAGAACCCCTTTTGAACTCTTCTCGCTGTTTTTAGATGAAGATTAGTAATTATTAAAATAAAAAAAAATAAATAAATAAATAAAATAAATAAATAAAATTAGATTAGTATGATTATAACCTACTCCAATTTATATTCTGCTCAAAAGAATAATCATTCTGAAATAAATGCCTGTGAAATGAAAAAATTCTTCGGCATATTATTGCTTAGTGGTTATAATCATGTCTCACGAAGACGGATGTACTGGGAAACGTCAGTTGATACCCACAATAAACTTGTGTCTAATGCACTTTCACGCGACAAATTTGAATTTATTTTATCACATTTACATTCCCAGGTAGCAGACTGACGTGAAAATGACGTGAATATTTGGAGAAAAACGGATGACGACGTCGATACACCTATTATCGACCAAAAATGAACGTCATTTTAATGACTAAATAAATACGTCTTTAGTTGACGGCGAAAAGACGTGAATTCGACGTTACTACTATTTGTTGTTAACGAAATAAACTATGTTAACCAGGCTCATCAGTAAATCACCTATTTATTTTTATAAATATTTATAATCAGTCTATATCGTTGGAAGGCGTATTTGATTTAGAATTGAAACATTATCGACCATATTTCACATAATATTTACAATATTATCTTATTATACAGACTAATTTGTACTCTCATTATCTTTTTTCTTTTTATCCATATTTCCTTTATACATACAAAAACCTATAACTTAAATTTAAAAAAATATGTAAGTAATTTGATGATTTTATATTCTAAGCTTTTTTGAACAGCGCGCTCTTTTGCTTCTCCGTACTTCTCCCGTTGTTTCATTAAATTGTCGCCAGGACGTGGTTCTAGCAGGTTCTATACAGTTGTGGATGGTTCGATGGTTCTGGATTGCCAGGCATTCTGCTTGATTCTGCTATTTTGGCGTTTGTTATCGCGTAAAGGGTGTGCTTGTAGAAAAAAGTCGTAACCAAGAGTAAGTGATTTATTCTTTTTATGTTTTTTGCAAAGGGTACAGTTTTTAACCTTACTTTTCGTATTCTGTTTTGTCTTGAAAGTATTACAATTTATTGTTTTATTGCCGAACCGGCGTTGTGAAGAATCTTAACGTAAACTGCGTCTATATGCGAAAGTGTAAATAATTTTGATAAAAAATATATTCACAAAGATAATAGTCTCTTGATCATCGTTTATACTTGATTTATACTAGTTGTCATCGTGATCTGAAAAGTCACTTTCCGCCTCATATCATACCATTACCTACATTCCATAATTATTTATACTACATGTTATACTAATGCGCAGACTTTCTTGTATAAGTTACACAAACTGCGTCGTGGAGTCTCTTGGACTGTAAGTCTCACTTCTAATATGTTCTTGCAAACCATAGAAATCGATCGTGAGCTCACATATCATACATTTCCCTACCATACGAAGGTACTATGTGAATTGGGTGAATACCAGGTTACACAGAAATAGGTATGCCGACGCGCATCTTATGCATACGTCATTGCGAAGAATTAATTGTAATCCCGCCTACAAAACCAGCGATTTTAACCTTTCTTGAAATAAATTTCAAATGCAATTTCCTTTGAACTGACGTCATGCGCGACTTTGACGATATTTGGTTTTGAAACGAGCATACCTCTGTATGTGGATCCTGGGTGAATAGGTATGTATTTTGATATATGGAGTTCCGGGAACTACGACGCTGGTTAAGGGTTAAATACTTCTGCTATCTACATTAGTATTGTACAAACATCTTAAATTATTAGGATTTTTTGTATGTACATACATTTGTGTATTTATTCTTCGGTTAATTATAAACCAATGAAATTACAGTTTATAATTAATCCTTTTTGTGGTGATATGACATAATTACAATATAAAATACTACATATTTGTTTTGTAGTTTTGAGATTATAATAAGAAAAAATAGTATGGCGTTTGTAGGCATTGAGTTTGCTAGTGACTGTGGTGGTGGAGTAGCACTGGTGCATAGTACCTGGCTTACTCCGAGAAAAAAACAGGCGTACTGGCCTCCATATAAGAAACAGAACTTGTTTGATAAAGCTCTAAAAACTGGTGAAGCTCCTGAAGACAGTTGGCAATTATATAGCGTAAAAAGAAGTTTTTTTGAAATTGGTAGGCACTTATGCAGATATACTAGTACCTAAACTTACGAACTTAGGTTCTTACGGGTGGTTCGTATCTCGAGGTAAAATGTGACATGAATAAAGTTCGTATCTCGAAAAGTTTGTACTTTGTACCTAGAGGGGTTTGTAAGTTAAGGTGCTACTGTATATAATATCCATGACCATGATTAATAATAAACCCAGCTAGAACTTTAATGTTTTCAATAATTAATACAAATAAACGACACTTAAAATTAACATCTTTAATTTGTTTTAACAAATATAACATTGGTGAGGACCATTTGACACAACAATGTTGCATAAAATGGTCCTCAAGAAAGCTATAAATAAGCGATTAAAATAGCCATAAAATAGCTTTATGCCATATTAACAAAACTTGTCATAAGGGATTGCTTTGACTACAAAATTTTCAATACTTAAGCAGCAAAATCATTTAAAATGGCATTAAATGATGTAAATTTAGCATCAAAGATAAATAGAGATTCCTTGTATACTCCTGTTACTACTTCTAATATAGACGCCACTCATACAGTTGAAATTAATAATTTACCTGCGAATACATCATCTACATCTACTTTTTTGGTAAATGACAGAAACAGCAAGCTCTTAATCAACACCAGTCTAATTAATAATGATACTGTAGACATCGAAAATGATTTCAAATGTAGTGACAATATTTCGATTGATAACTCTTCATCTGATAACGAATCTCAGAATGACTCTTTACTTTTAAATCTTAGAAAATGGGCAGCTGTTGATCATTGCAGTATACCACACAATGCAATTACAGATTTATTGAAAATATTACATTCGCTACATCCAGAGTTGCCTTTGGATTGCCGTACATTACTACAAACTCCTATTAAATGTGTCACTAAAATGTTAACGAACGGTGTATATTGTCACTTTCTTTTAAAAAATTCGCTTACAAACTTTTTGCTCCACTCAGGTATAAACGTTAAGGATAGAGTAATTGAAATCATGTTTAATATAGATGGACTTCCTTTATTTAAGAGCAGCAACACACAGTTGTGGCCAATTTTAGGACTTATTAAGCAAAATTTTAATCAGAATAAACCTTTTGTTGTAGGTGTATTTTGCGGCAATGCTAAACCCAAACCTTTAGATGTATATTTAAAAGATTTCATTGACGAACTTAATGAACTAATAGAAACGGGATTTGAATATAACAGTAAAATATATAAGATTGTTATTTCCTGTTTTGTATGTGATGCTCCAGCACGTGCCTATTTGAAATGTATAAAATCTCATTGTGGATATTCATCTTGCGAAAGATGTGTTCAAACTGGTGAATATATAAACGGTCGTGTAGTTTTACGAAGTTTAAAATCCCCAAAGAGAACCGACGAATCTTTTTCTTTACAAACCGATGATGATCATCACATAGGAATATCCCCTCTCATTATGCTTCCCATTGGGTTGGTATCAAAATTTCCAATCGATTATATGCATAATATTTGTTTAGGCGTTATGCGGAAATTATTACATACTTGACTGCACGGTAACTTGAAAGCAGGATTATGTAGTCGTTTGGTAAATTTATTGTCGAAAAAACTAATTGAGTTAAAAGCTTTTATTCCAATTGAGATTAATAGAAAACCAAGATCACTTGATGAATTATCGCGATGGAAAGCCTCGGAATTTCGTACATTTTTGCTTTATGTAGGACCTGTTACGTTGTATAATTTACTTGATATTGCAGTATATGAACATTTTTTATTACTTCATGTCAGTATATCGATACTCATTTCGACAAGTCATATTGATATGTTTGGATATGAGTTCTCATCACAGATATTAAATATATTCGTAAAGCATTGTGAAGTGTTGTATGGACCAGAATTTATGATCTATAATGTTCATTTATTATCTCATATAGTTGATGATGTTATTAACTACGGTTCGCTCGATAATTTTTCAGCTTTCCCTTTTGAAAATTTTTTGGGGCAAATAAAACGATTAGTAAAATCTCCTAACAACCCCTTACCGCAAGTATACAGAAGGCTAAAAGAATATTCAATGATGTATAACAGTATTAATAAATTTACTAATAATTACAGAATAAGGTACCAGTTGGAGCATTTTAATGGACCTTTGTTACACACCACCGACAATTGTTCTTACAAGCAGTATAAAAAAATACATGCAAATAACGTTTGTTATGCAATAAATTTACATTCAAATGCAGATTCTTATTGTTTAATAGATGATATTGTTGTTCAAATATACAATATTTTGGTATCAGATAAGCAAGAAACAATGATTATTGGTAAACATTTTAAAAGCTATGAATCCGCGTATACTTATCCTTTAGATTCTAAATCTTTGTTTATATATAAATTAAAAGACTTGTCAACAAGATTTCGTATGTTTAGTTTTGAAAATGTTAGAGCGAAATGCATGGTATTACCATTTGAAGTTTCTGCTGACAAAACTGTTTATGTTTCGTTTCCTCTAATACATTCACTATGAAAGTAACTACGTACATATTATGTATATTATATTAAGTCCATAATGGCAAGATGTTAAAAGGTTACATGATTTGCTATAGCAAAATTATGTGTAATAAATTAGTCATCATATTATTTTTGTTTACTTTGCCCACCTTATATATGTGACCAATAGCAAAGATTTGCACGCCAAAGGGAATGTTTCGTCCGTACGCATATTGAACATAACACAGTCCAATACAACATTACTGAATGTTTTGTAGTAAATACATGGACACAAAAAACTACATCTTACTATACTTTTTTATTGCCCAATTGTACCACTGTGTTTACTACAAAAAACTCTGTAACGCCGTATTGCACTGTGTGCTACGTTCAATATGCATCTGTTCTTATTAAGAACGTCAACACAACGTCATTAAGAAATGGCAAATGACGTTTGTACGACGTCCGAAACTCACGTTTATTCAACGTCCGAAACTTACGTTTATACGACGTCCGAAACTTACGGTTGTACGACGTCCGAAATTAACGTTTATACGACGTCTGAAAATGACGTCGACGGTCTGTGACATTATGATGTCTTATTCACGTATTGAAAACGTCGCAGTATTGGTACAATCGACGTAATCAGTGACTAGATACCGACGTTTTTGTGACGTCAGTCTGCTACCTGGGTTGCTGTGTGCTGTTTTTAGAAAATGCCCCACACTCGGAACATCACAGTGTCGACGAAAGCATGATACCTTATTTTGGGCAGCATTCGTGCAAGCAATTCATAAAGGGAAAACCGATTAGGTACGGCTACAAATTTTGGGTTGGAGCTACAGACAAAGGATATATTGTGTGGTTCGAGCCATATCAGGGCGCTAATAGTGTAATAAGTGACAATCACCGCCAATTTGGTTTGGGCCCCTCAGTTGTTCTCACCTATGCAGATGTGCTTTTGTCTTTGGGATCATATCCATACCATCTTTTTTGCGACAATTTTTTCACAACTGTGCCTTTGCTCGATAAGCTCGCTGGACAAGGTATTCGGTGCACCGGAACTATTCGTGAAAATAGGCTGTCGAAATGTCCATTACAAAGTAAAAACTAACAAAGAAGCAGAAAAGAGGATATTTTGAACATAAAATTACGGAAGACAATAATATCGTAATTGCTACGTGGAATGATAACAACATTGTAAACATAGCATCTAATGCTGAAAATGTCATGCCACCTAAAAAGGTAGAAAGGTTTTCACAGAAAGAAAAAAGGAACATTTTCGTAGACCAGCCAGCTTTGTTTTCAGCTTACAATGCGGATATGGGTGGTGTTGACCGGGGAGACCAGAACATCAGCCTCTATAGAGTAGGAGTAAGAGGGAAGAAATGGTATTTTCCACTCATATGCCATTGTCTTGATATGTGTGCAGAACGCCTGGCAAATTCACAGAATTGAGGGTGGTAAACTAGATCACCTAACATTTCGTAGACGAATTGTGTTATTCCTTCTTCAAACTGAAAGTAAAGTTTCTGCAAAAAGAAGCCGTTTTTCAAGTTTAGAAAATATTGATATTAGATATGACAGAATGGATCATTTTATAGCAAGCCAAGCGAAACAAACAAGATGCCGTGTCTGTCATAAGAAAGTTTCAACTAAGTGTGAAAAGTGTGATGTTACACTACACATTAATTGTTTCATTGCTTATCATACGCCATAGCATGTACCCTAGTTTCTTTAGTATTACAATGTTTTTTACCTTTCAATAAATGTCCAACATCGTGTAATTTTTTTTTGTCGTGTGTATGCCTACCGTCCTCCTAGAAGGACACCCATTTTTTTTCTGAAAACATAAATTTTTTTGACAAAATTGCCACATTTATATCTACGTGGTTGATTAAATGTCCCAATAATTCAATTTCAAAGTTATACCGTAAGAAAAAAAAATCAGGCATATCTGGGTTAATATTAGTATTATATCCGTTTTATAACATTGTATCGTTAGCTTGTAGATATATAATAGATGTTTTTTTTTAAATCACACAACTTCTTTTATTCAGGTTTCAAGGAAAGTGAAAAACAAAAAAGGTGAGCCATCTCTCCCCGAATTACCCTATATATCGGAAAAACCATTAACGTAAATCTAATCGAGAATCTTTGTTCATCTGGTTCTGTTGTGGTTAAACTCTTGGAACCATATTTGATCAAAAGACTGCTACGGCCCTGCGTCAAAACGCAGGAATGGGCCTCGCGTGGGTCAGGTCTGAACTAAAACTCCAAAATATAAGGGGAAAAAAATAAACTTTTACCTATGAACGAATTTCTCGATGAGCTCCTCTCTGGACCTACCTTTAGAAGTGCCTCGCACCGGCTAGTCAGCTGTCTGTGGGTAGTACCCCGTAAGACACCCGACCACGAAACATACGTTAGAAAAAAGCGCCACCGCGTATGAGCCTAAGACACTACAAAGGTCACGCGGTCCCCTTAGGTATAAAGAGGGTGGTTGCCTAGAAAAGAACTCACTTGGACAAGCTAAATAAAGAAAAACACTAGTATCGAAACCCAGTATATTAATCAGATAAGAAAAGAAAAAAAACTATGAGCCAGGAGGCTACGTAGTCTTGTGAACACAAAAATCAGTGAGATAGGGATATTAGGTACACCAGTTCGGTACCAACGCTAATACGTAGCTACAGCCCCCAAAAAAATAATATGAATATGTAACCATAGGAGCTATAAACTCCCATTAGATATTAATAAAACCCTAAATTTAATAACGTTAAATGCAGATGGCCCAAAATCTCAAGTGATTAATCAGCTGTGAATTACCAATATACCAAACAAATTCGCTACGCCTGTTAATTTAAAAGTCGGCAACCCCTTTTACTCGAATTAAGTTAAACTTCACAACAGATAACCTTACATGTAAACCATTATTTATACGTGCGTGGTAACGACACTAGATCAAACGTTTGATCGCACAGTAAAATTAATTAAGTAAAATTAATTAATATAGCTAATAAAATGTATAAAAAAATAGTTTTGCCCTAACGGCTTGATATGAAAGTTACTCTATATAATACGATTAATTACCTAATTTTTAAAAAAACACTACAAGGCCTGAAGGGCTTAATACATTGACAAGGATTAGAAGTAAACTTACTCTAGATAACTTAACCAAATTGCAATTAAATAGTTAATACGTCTAACCTGAGTTCGAGTTGACCTCACCGGCTGCGAAACTACTTCGGCTAATTCAAATCAAGGTCCCGATTAGGAAACCCATATGTAGAGACCTATTGGCAATTCTTCTAGACTTGAAATGTTGCTGCATGTCGTGTCAACGTATAAAAAAACCCGCAAACGTTATAGCATTTACAATATTAAATAACCCCAAAAACCTAATTGCTCAAACGTATAATAGTTACATTTACTCTTCAGACTTAAACGTAATATTTATTACCCTTACTTAATACCCTAGCGTACACGTGTTTAACCTCGAAATACAATCGTTTGACCCATTCCAGAGCCGCAAATATGCGTAATCGGTGATTTCACAACAAAACTCAAACCATTTAAAATAGATGATCACCGATAATAAATCGCCATTAATTCCTAAACCCACATTGGTGCCTTACCTCATTGGCCTGAATTAATGCGACGCCATATCAAACGTGCTAACGCTGCAGGGGTCAACAGCAGAAGAGCGATGTTCACGCGAAAACCGCAAATCAGCCATCTGTTAACGAAGCGCCCGTAACAAGGCATACCTACCTTTTACAAAGAAGATGTATAGTTTGTGCACAAATCAAAAAGAATGAAAAAAAGCGTAAGACAAGGTTTATTTGCAGGGAGTATGATTTTGAACTCAGTATTCCATGCGTCAGAATTTATCATGGAGAAAAAAAATTGTCTCACAAGGGGAGCACCAGGGTTTTCCGACACGGATCTTGATGTGTCTCAACTTTTATAAAGGGACTTTCCCTGAGTACACACGTGTGAGCTTTTATCTTAACGCGTCCTAGTTTCTGTGGAAAATCGACATTGATTTGCGTGCTCTTTATATTATACCGTTAATGTTAGTATCCGCACAAGACCTGGATGCACGCCTACGCCCCTACTGGCTCGCATTCGATTCCTGTCCGATCATTTTATTTTATATCTTATTGTGCACAATATTAACAATTATATTTCATGCAAATTATTCACAAATGATATTTTTAGGCGTGATAATTTTATTAATGAATAAATTCGAAGCAAATCTGCGTTATGACCTGTATTTTGAATTTTACAATCGCGAACAATATAATGAAATTAGTTCATTCCGTATCAACTTCTTCACTCGATAAGCCAAAACACGAGGAAGTCGACGAGCACACAGTCTATTTCATAAATTTGTAAATTTTGATGCAAGCCCCGCATATTTAATCATTGGCACGAAGGCAGGAGCAAAAAATATCATTAAAGACTAGTTTCCATCAAATATAATTGGTAATATTGTGCGGAATAACAAAAAAATAGTGATAGGAATTGAACGCGAGTCAGCAGGGTAGAAACTCTGGCAAAACACAACGAAGTCAGTTTGGTGTGGGTGCCGGAGCATAAGGGCATACCAGGCAATGAAATCGCAAACAAGCTCGCAAGAAGAGGCTCTGCAACTCAATTCACTGGATCAGAACCGGGTCTGGCGATAACTAAGACTGCAATACGTGGTGCAGTAACTGAGTGGATTACAAAAGCACACCAGATAACTGGAACAACGTTGAGAGGCAATTACACAGCAAACGGATGATGAGGCAGCCATCCCAGCAGTTAGCAGCCGATGCACATACGTAGATTTGGACGATTTAGGCGGTCAAAAGTAAATTTTCTAAAACATTCCAAATGAATGACTCACTAATATTTTAGCATGAGGACAGATCAGGGTACTTCATAAAACCCCTCCCGTGCGATCCCGATGCGTTCGGACCCTTTGGCAGGCAGTCGAAACTCGGTTGCCGCTTATGGTGTACGTATCAGTTATCTGCGCTGTTATTTCTACTACAAATTCTAAGTGCAAAATTAATTTTTCGGACTGTGATATCGAAGTGATTGTGATGGAATTTGAAAATGCAGGTAAGAATTAATTTATATCAAAAAAAAAAGAAATTTTCTAATGTTATTGTGATGTATTAAACCCTCATCAAACATGTTGCGTTTCAGAAGTATTATTTTTCACAAATTTCTGTATTCATTGAGATTTTTGTTATATTTCAGTGTACGTCCCTGTTAAATTATTTATTACACACGACAATATACATATCTAGCCTTCTAATGACCAAAAATTAGCCGCAGTATACCGCAGTATACAAATTTATATCACTTTGAAGTATTTTAGAAAAAAATATGAAAATTATATTTTTTTTGTTTACTATGTATTAAAATACTTTTATCTTGTTGTAGAGTCTTCCACTACTTCAGGCGTGGGAGTAATCACTCGCAAGTATTTATTTGAGCTGATACAAGCTCAAAATTTTTGAACATTAGTTGAAAAATTAGAGGCTTATGAGATCTACTTGGTATCGCATTATGGAGAAACAGAAGACGATAAAAAG
>SMLS01034235.1:0-14722 GCA_004785975.1 Popillia japonica | reverse complement strand
ACTCCTTCTCTTCTTGCTACTTCACGCTCTGAATAATCCCCAGTACTGAATAATGTCGAAATTCTTGGTTTCTTTTCATTTGATATGTCTTTTGCCTTACCCATGTTAAGCGCATAAGGATAGCACGCGAACACATAAAACTCTAAATAAATATTTCGTTTTTCACTATTAACTGTACAAAACAATATTTTTTACTATTATCTATAGATAAATGCGATATGTTTACACTACACTATACGGGTGTTTAAGCCGACTAAAGTAAAATAAATGAATAATAAACAATAACAATGTTTGAATTTACTACTAAACTGATTTACAATATAAGTAAATATGTGTTTGGATATTATGTCTACCAAGCGATTTCTTCCGCTATTATCTAAGATGCCATTAGTTTTGTAATAATTTACAACGCTATTTTCTAAGGGGCATGTTTTTAATAACGTGTCTAAATCAAATGCAAGGATGTCTGAGTTGGCATTGCATGTTTCTATTTGAACTATTTGTATGACATCTTCAGTGTTCTACAAATGAAAAATGCTAGTAGGTACTTAACACACTTATGAAACAAGGAATAAAGTCTGCATACAGGGTGTTAATAAAAAACTTTACACACTTTGGTAGGTGATAGTAGAGATGAAAACAAGAAAAAAATTCGAAACACTTAGGTCTAATACTCATTGGTTTTCGAGATAGAGTTTTTACAAAAAAAACTACAATAATAATATAATAACTATAGTAATAGCTTTTTTATTAAAATTCAACAAACAACGCATTTAGCTCACTCTAAAGTTATCGCTGAAGTTGTTCAAACTGTCGTCCTTTCTCTCGTAAACAAAGTTGCATCCGTCGTCGAAGAGACTCACGCACTTGATGGTAAACACCTAGAGTCTTTAGTTGTTGACAGGCGTCTACAATTCGCTGCCAAAGTTCATCTTCTGTGTTCACTTCAGTAGCGCAAACAAGATCTTTTAAGCACCTCCAAACAAAACAATCTAAGCGTGTTAGATCAGGAGATCTTGGTGGCCATCCGCCAGTCCTCCCCGACCAATCCATCTGTTTTCGAACCGTTCATTTAAATAGTTTCTTACTAAGTGCGAAAAGTGGGCTGGAGCTCCATCATGCATAAAATACATGTTCATAATAACATCTAATGGCACATCCTCTAGTAGCTCGTTCAAATTGTCACGTAAAAAGTTTAGGTAGGATTGACCATTCAACCGATTCGGCAAACGAACTGGTCCAATTAAACAATCACCCACCATGCCTACCCAAACATTTATCGAAAATCCAAATTGATGATTTTTAACATGAATTGCGTGCGGATCTTCATCTGACCATTCGTGCATATTATGAAAATTGAAAACTCCACGAGTAAAAGAGGCTTCGTCTGTAAACAGAATGTGTCCAAGAAAATCAGGATTTATGTTACATTTACAGTACCGACCATAAATGAGGGATCACTACCTACGTCAAAGTAAAATGCTACACAGTTTTTAAAATAAGGAGTATATTCAAAGAAAAAATTAATTTTTACAAAAACACACTTAAATTCTTAGAAAATTAACAATATATGTATACAAGTTATATACAAACAACAAATTCTTATTATTTTAATTTACTTTCGTCAAAGTATCCTCCTTTTTGTCGAATAACTTCTTCGCAAATTCTGGGTAACCTCAACACAAGTTTTTTAAGTGTATCCGGTGGTATATTGTTCCATGCATCTAAAAGCATCTCCCAAAGCTATTTCTGCGACTGCGGACAACGTTCTCTAACTTTTTTATCCAACTCCTCCCACAATAGTTCAATCGGATTAATGTCGGGCGATTGTGGAGGCCAAACCATATTTATCAGAATTCCGTCTTCTTCTTTGTGTTTTAAATACCCTTTGCAAAGTTTAGAGGTGTGTTTAAGGTCATTATCTTCTTGCAAATAGAAACCCTCTCCAATTAATCTCAGTCCGGACGGAATTGCATGCTCTTCCAATATGATTCGGATAGCTTTCTTTTGTGAGAATACCATCTATTCGGTGCAAATCACCGACACCATCAAAAGAAAATGACCCCCAAACAAACACAGCACCACCACCATGTTTGACAGTCGGCACTACGCATTCAGGCAACACCCTTTCACCTGCTCGTCGTCGAACAGACATGCGTCGGTTGCTACCAAACACCTGAAATTTTGATTCATCCGTCCACAAGACTTTGCGCCACATACCCATATCCCAGTTTCGATGATCCTTAGCCCATTGCAATCTTTTTTTGCGATTTTGTAGCCTTAGCAACGGTTTTCGGAGAGCAATTCGACCATGTAGTCCTGCCTCCTTCAAGCGCCTCTTTACAGTCGTTACTGATACCGGATTATTTCAGCTTTCATTGAGTTCCGCCCGAATTTCTGGTGCTGTGTGGGTCGGAAGGTATAGCAGATACCAAACCCCCCATCTGGCTTTCCGGGCAGTAATATACATAAAAGGGATTGAATAAATACCTTCTTCAATTACATGTTTCTAAATTATGTATATTGAGTTCGAATGTACAAAAATATTAAATTTTTATGGTGGGCTTAATAAAGTGGCAAGAGTCCATACATATGTAAGTACATAGATACAGCAACGGCAGCGACTACATGCTACCGGTACATATGTATATAACGACTGCTGCCGTTGCTGGATCTATATAGAAATAGTAAATTGTAATTTTGGTTGTACCACCTCTAGCTTTAATGACGGCATGCACCCTTCTAGGCATACTAGCTACAAGTCTCTAACATTCTTCTTGAGTTATTGAGTTCCAAACTTCTCTAATTTTTGCTTTTAACATGTCTCTGGATTATACGCCTACGGAGTCTTCTGTGAACATACCGAGTACCAGGCTGTACCAAGCTGTATAATAGAACAAGAATTCAACAATAATTCAATGTTAATTACTTAGACAAATGTGGTCGACATAATTAATTTCTTATGTTTATAAGAATAACAGACATCAGTTCGAACATACTTGTATATTACATCTGTCCGACCACATAACCTTTGCCCAGTCATCAACACTCCAATTTTGGTATTGTTTGATCCATAATAATCTGTTCTTTTGGTGTTCTTGTGTTAGATAGGGTTTGCGACGAGCTTTACAGCAGGGTAAACCGACATTATTGAGCCTTTTTCTCACTGTCTGTGCCGAAACGGCAATTCCATACAGTACTAGAAGCTCGCTGGCGAGATATTTAGATGATTTTCTCTTATCATGCAAGGAGATTCGCTGTAACAGCCGAACTTGTCGGTCCGTCGTAGTACGTTTGCGACCGCTTCGCCGTTTATTTGAACATACCAGTCTCTCGGTAACGGGCAATAGTTGTACGGACCGCACATCGCTAACATTCTTTTTGCTATTGCAGCTAAAGTCATGTAGTAATACAATTTGGCCACGTTGGCCTTATGTTAATTCACGAACTTTTGGCATTATTTATTACTCTACACTATTAGAACGAAAAAAACATAAACTTCAAGTGCTGCAATAAGGTCACTCCTGCTTTCAGATTGTTTGCCTTCGGCATAAACTTTCCGTGATAACCATCCACAAAATTTTCAATAAGATTTAAATCAGGGGGAATGGGCTGTCCTCACGTTGTTCTCGATAAACCATTGCTTTACATGTCTTGCAGTGTGGATAGCCGCGTTATCTTGCTGGAAAATCCTCTACTGGTCTTCAAATATTTCAATGTAATCGGCTGAATTCTGTCGTTTTTCCAAGACAACCAAATCTATTCCACCATAGAACGAAATTACTGCCCATACCATGAGTCAACCAACGGCTGTATGACGACGGAGTAAAAATAATTCGGACTTCCTCAGATCATGATAGTAATATTGAAAACCGTCAGGTCCATCCAAATTTTTTTTTTCGTCGCTGAAGATGACCTGTTTCCAGTCGTCCTTCCAGTTTGAGTTAGTCGGGCATGAGGTTAACCGGGCGTCTCTATGATGCTGACGTAAACGTGGTATCTTCAGCTTTTGTCGTCGAAGACGCTTTCGGATTAATCTACGAACTGTATGTACACTTGCTGAAGTTCTAACTTTTTAGAAAATTATTGACATTGGTTTGAAAAGCATGTACACTACCGTCAATATACCAGCCCCGTCAACTATAGCTTCGGATACCTCAAAATAAACGCTATTTCCGTAATTTGAAATGAATATATTAATGTAACAAAGAAACAAGTTATTTGTATGTCATTATATTCTATAGACACATATTCTGCAAAATTATTATCGCAGTTAAACATTTACATGTTTCATACTTAATTATTATTTATTAAATGTGTAACAAGCCCTATCCAACATATTCTCTGACATTGTTGCTTAATATTTTGTTAAATCCCCCTTTGACGCGATTAAAGCTGAAATTTGTGCTGGCATTGAATCTAATAGTCGTTTACATTCGATTGGTTCTACAGGATTCAATATCTCTTCAATTTTTTGCCGCAGTTCAGGAACTGTTCGTTGAGGATCTGAACGAAGTCGCCTTTTCATGATTCCCCACAAGCTCTCTATTGGATTCATATCCGGGCTGCAGGAAGGCCAATCCACGGTATTTATCGATTTATTGCGTGACCAACATTTGGTTGATTTAGCCGTATGACATGCTGCTCCGTCGTGTTGAAAAATACTGTACTGCGATACGCTATCCCACTTTCACATGGCGATTGCTAATCGTCATTATATTGACATTAATTGTTTTTTGTAATAACTCACTTTGTCCCTGCTGCTGCGTGTATTGTGGTTTCCTTTCAAACAAGCTAATAATCCCTTTATCCTGCCTTGTTAACGTTGTTCTTTGTTTACCGCGGCCAGAAAGATCATCCTCTGTTTTAGTAGCTTTATATCCAGCTGCCCACATTCTTACAAACTTTGAACTTTGAAACTGATATGCGCATATATCTTGCTGCCCCCCGCTAAAGACATTTTGGGGCCTTTGGGGTGACTACACAAAAACACTGCTTTGTCACGTTTTAAATACACGGCACTCCTAACTACACTTGTTCCGTTTTCATCGGCGTATTATATACAACTGCTGTTAAACTACACCATTAGCGTGACCTTGGGGTAGCGGGTATTTCACGCTCGCTACCCCAAAGTCACGCTAGTCGTGTTTATTACCTTACCGTAAGCAGGTAGCGAGCCGTGTTCTCTTGTTGTACAGACTGTATATCCAAAGAAGTACAAAAAAGGCTGAGCGTGATATAATATCCGTCAAGAATTGGCAAATCAATGTACAAAAATTCCTGCACTCTAAGCAGAGCTAATATAAGTGTTGTTACTTTATACACAATTATATACAAAATATAAATCCAGCTTACCTGGCGGTTTAAAAAAGAAAGCAAAATTTCTGCCATTTGTATTCCATTCCTGAACTTTCAAAGTTGCTGCTACCATCTCGTTGTTGTCTCTTTTCTTCTCAATTTTATACTTCCTCGATAAATAGCTGACATCTTTCTTATTTAGTAAACTGATCCTTTCAAGTGTTGACATCTTCAGTTCTCTTGCATCTTTCAAAATTCTAACAGTTGATACTCCAGACTTCAATTCAACCACTATATTGTTCTCAATATAGATCAATCAACAGATAGATGTTGATCCCTGAGTTCATCTTCTTTATGGCCAACATGTGTCTTCCAAAAATTAACATTTACCTTCCCCTCTATTCAAAAAAAATACATTTTAATATATGGACTTTAGTAAACAGAGACTTTACCATCATGAATTTTAACAATTAATTTGAAAGGATACACTCCATGTATCTTAATTGTACTGCCAGATTTTTCGGTCCTCTTACAATACTTAGGTTGATATCCTGAAGTAAACTTATTTACATCGTATTAAAATAAAGTTATCCTTGTAATTCTTCATATGATTTGATCTTCGCTCTGCATAAGTGGTTTCTATTTTTTATGTATTTTTCCACATCTCGTAGTCTTGATTGCTTGAAAATTGGTATGTTAATTGTTCAATATTTACCTGGTGGTTTTCTTTGATAAGCTTTTGTAGGCCTTGGTATGTCGTAACGTCACTTCCATCTGCACACAATGGATACAGCACAAGACTTCTTCAAGCACCTTCGACAGCTACTTGATGTACTCTCTTGATATGATGATTCTTCACTTTTACCCTAGAAAAAATCTTACTACAGTGAGGATCCGTTTTTGGTGGTAATCCTAATGAACAATCCATTTTATTTAAACTAAAAAACTAGGAATTCCGATTAACTAACCCTAAGCAAATATAATACAAAAATGAATGTTAAATAAACTTAAATAACCCTTTGAGTCCTGACTTTTTAAAATAGAAAAGTTAATAATTGACGTTGAAAAATTATATTAGGTATTGAAAAATGAAACTAGTTTTATTGAACACAATTCTGTATTTATCAAAATTAAAATGTAATTACAAAAAATATTACTTAATGTCTATGGAATTCTTTGAAACAATTTCGTTTGTTATCAAGGCACAAACCTACATTACAACTTTCCCAATGCCAACGAGTGCGATGAGGATTCATCTTCGTACTACAATGGGTACATCTAACCTTCGTTCCATGGATCGGCATATGTGCGGCTTCACTTGTCCTTTTCTCTATCGGAACCGTAATTTTGAATCTGTTTACAGGTTTCTTATTTAGTGGTGGTCGTCCCGTCTTTGATTTGTTAGGTGATGCACCTACTAATCCGTTTGATGCGGCAATTTTAAATTCTTTAGTGTCAAAAGCTGAAACTCACCTCGCTAAATAAATATAATATATGCGTTGACAATAGTGACATCAAGTAAATGCCATAAGATTCGATGCCACCATTTTAGAGTCGATTGTCGATTTGATAGCATGATTTTAGCGTGTCAGTCTTGTCAACATATCCCATGTGTGCATTATAGTCTTTTACTGAAGTAAAGCAAGGGAAATCTTCTTTGGTTCCATCTTTCTTCTTCCTCGATATATTCGCTTCGTCAGGTTGATGGAAGTTGCTTAGGAATAATATGTCCATCCATTTTAAAATGAAAAGACCTTCCTCACTTACACACCAATCAGAATCTCCTCTTTTCATGTTTCGTTCATTTCCTAGATCCTGAGGAATTCCTTTTCTTCCTTTTCGTAAAGTACCACAGGCGTATATTTTACATTTCAATAAATCTTTCATCAATCTTTCCCAATCAAATCATTAGTGAGGTCTTTTACAACTCTACTTGCTAAATTCTGTACTGTCAACTTTTCCTGTGTATATTTGAAATTGTGAAGTAAATCCTTTTTCATCAGCGCGTACCCACATTTTATATCCCCTTTTTATAGGTTTGAGAGGTAAATATTGACGTAATGAACTTCTACCTTTAAATTTAATCATGTTTTCATCAATCGACTGTCGCTTTGTAGGAAAATAGCAATTTTTAAAAGTTTCTCCTAATTTGTCTAGAGAGAGATTTGTCTTTATACAATTTATCGTAGTTCTGAGTTCCGTTCTCTGGAATCAACGTATTATCGTTTATATGTAAATTTTTCAAGTGCCACGCAAATCGATCACGAGACATTATACTGGAAATATATTTATCTCTAATTTCCCGTTTTGAGGACCAATAATCCTTGTAACTTGGCAATTTTTTTATGCCCGTAAATATGTTTATGGCCAAAAAACATTTCGTTTCTTGGCCAGTGGTAGGTACAGGATTAGTTCCTTTGTTTTGTACTTCATACAAATTTGTTTGAAACACTAAGGTGTTTACAAGATCTTCTGAAAATAATGTCAAGAAAATACCTGCTGGTGTGTCAAATTCGTCTGATATATTTGGACCTGTTTTTTCTCTAAATTCTTTAATTGTGTTTGTGACGGCATGTCTGGACCACTTTGTTTGTTCCTCAGGAATATGTACAAAATTTATAAGCGGCAATAAATCATTCTTCTGACAAACAGATAAGACGCTTAGATTGCAGAATGCAATATAACAAGCACAAAGTGGCGTTAGCGAAATAATATGCGAGCAATAGAACACATATAAATTGCCAAGTAAAGCACAAAAAGCCCGCCAACGAGTTTTAACTGAAAATTCTGACGCGTGCGCATAAGCTGCGGCCCCCTATTCCTTTTAGTGTAGTCTTTCTTAACCCAGATATGCCCATACAAATAGAGTAGCTATTTTGACAATTTTTTTGTTAAGGACTTGTGTTTAAGGTATATACAAATATGTTTAGCAAAAAATAAAGTAAGTTTTATTCTACAAAATGCACGATTTAGGCCGTACTATATCTAGTACGGTGGGCAAAAGAACGGTAACAAAATTAAATATTATTTTGTGTATGATATATCAAAAAACACTTTACATGCAGGCCTTTGTTTCACTTCATGCACCTAGTTGTAGTCCTCTCATGACAGCAGGCACATCGAGTTTGTTTATCCTGCGGTATTACGAAATGGTCCATACGATCAAAACGAATGTCGATGCCTTCATTACGTGACATGTGTCCTCTCGAAGTAGTGTGCTTGGTATTTTGCACTAATAGCGTGGTAGCAATCCTTCTTCTAAATTTTAACTGATCTAACTCTCCACCACATTGCCTATGTATCTGCCAAGCATTATGTACCGCCATGTCAATGCAGTGCGTTACAAGTGAAAAATACAATTTTTTGCCTTTCACAGATGTACGATAAAGGCTCAAATTTTGGTCGCATCTGTCCACACCACCCATATTCGCGTTGTATAAATTGATCAAGTGCGGCTGGAACACCTAAAGTAAATCATAGTAAATTTCAAAATAACGAACACGCTATAATAACCAAAATTTACCTGTATGAGTTTCTTTTCCTTTCGAGAAAATCTCTTTACAGAATGAACTGGATTCACTCCAGCTGAATTTGAACATAAAGTGACAATGCTATTGTCATGCCATTTTACGATACATATATTTCTGCTGTCAGTTTTCTTGTAGTCAAAATGCCCCCTCGCTGCTTTTTTCATTTGCTTGGAATCCATTAGAGGACTGTTGGGTATACGGTTTTCACGAATAGTGCCCGTAGCTTTGAAATTCTTGTCGGACAATAGTTCCAATAGTTGTAAGGTGGAAAAAAAATTGTGTCGGAGAAAAATAGATGCATTTTTGCATTAGGCCATTTTTTCCGCAATACGTCAGCGTATTCCAAAACCACCGACGGCCCCACTCCGTAGGCAGTATATTGAGTACTGATATTTGTGGCTGCACCTTGATACGGCTCACACCAGTTAACATACCCTAGTCTCGTCGCTCCTACCCATAACTTTTAGCCGTATCGAATGGGTTTACCGTGTATAAACTGTTTGCAGTTATGTCGGCCGAAATATGGTACCATCGCTTCGTCAACACAGTGCATTTCTTCACATATGCTATTTTCTAAAATTTTTTTATTGTGTTCAAACAAGGCTCTAACTTTTGCGAATTTATCAGTCGCATCTATTGTGTTATTGTTTACAAGATGAAAGTGTGACAGAATATATTCAAATTTATTTCGTGATAATGCCTCAGACACCAACTGATTTTGACTGTCTTTGTCATACTCCCAATACAATCGTCGTCTTGGCACCTGTATGTATCCACTAAGTAACAATATACCTATAAATGCTTTTATTTCAGATTGTTCTATTCTATTGTGATGGTTTTTCTGACTCGCATAACGATTAGATTCTGTAACTATTAACTCCAGTATTTCCTCGTCAAAGAAAAGAGAAAATAATTCTAAAGGGTTTTTGAGATGAACTTCTCCATTATTTTCACCACTGAAAATTGTATTATCCGGTACCATGTCATCATTTGTCCATTTATAATTTTTTCTTCTTATTGTCGAAAATATTTTTTTATTTTTTTGCTGCTGTTTTTTCAAGACTGAGAGAGGAATTTCATCTTCTGAAGAAAACTCGTCGTCACACAATTGGCTTCCATCGTCCGCATGATGTAAATTAATTTCTACTGGGGCTTGAAGTTGTGTACGAGGTAAATTATTTATGTTGACCAAATTTTCCTCGCCAGAATCTTCGTCAGTTTGACTTCCACAAGCATTCTCTGGTGGAAAAATAGTTAACGAATCGATGTTATCAACTAAATCCTCATCATCATCCAACATTGTCAAAGCTTCATTCAGAGAGAAACCTCTGAAATAAAAAAAGCTTATAGCTGTATAAATGCCCACCGTACTACACATAGTACACATAAGAAATAAGGTTATAAAATACCTTCTAAAAACTTTCTAGAATATTTATAATATCGTGTATTCAAAATTGAATGTGTTGTTCATTTGTTATGGTGCACAAAAAAAAAAGTTATTGCTATATATACGTAAATTACTTACCTTGCAAAGCGTATGCCATATTCCGCCATAATCACAATTTCGTAATATTAAATTAATTATAATGAATACCACTCACTTATAATCGCAAATTTTTGCACCCATTAAAAACGACTGTTTGTTATTGAATGCATGTTCGCGGCACAAAACTCCATAGCATGCAAGATTAGACAGATTCGAACAAGTTACCAACCGTACTATCTGTAGTACAGTGGGCATATCTGAGTTAAATAGTTTGTTGTTTCATTGTAACATAATCCCTTTGTGCTATTTCTCTGTATCTGTATTTATTGCTTTGAACGTGCCCGAATGATAAATAGGCTTTTGTGACGATGATATTGTATTAGCTGCTGTAGTAAATATTTCTCTAAAATAAATTGCTATTTATTCTCGTGTATATTTAATTTATTTTATGTTCATTTTAACAAAAAATCGGAACTTAATTAGGCACAAATTATAAAAAAAAGAGAGATATTGTGGTATATGTATATTAGCGATTCTCAATCGCTTACCTTAACCTTTTGAAACTCGCGCTTTGATTTGCGACAAGCGAGCTTGCAGCGGAGTCCCATTTCCGCATTAGTTTAAATTCCGATTTTTTTTTTAATCATCAATTGTTTAGTTGGGTAAATACTCTTAGTAACACAGGTAACAAAAAAATTACAAATTATAAAATAAAAGTATTTACTAAGATTTTTTTTAAATACACAAATAGTTACATTTATTTCATAGGTAATTTTAGTCTTTCTTTTATCCTTGCAACTATTGTTTTTGGTGTCGCTGGGTTCGCAGTACGTTTACGTAAATAACTATCAATAAGTTGATATCCCAGTTCGCGTAGGAATAGTCTTCTTTGCTTATTTTCGGTGTACTTGTTTATATTATAAATTACATAAGAGTTTATGCCAGTTTACTAAAGAATAAAGGATGACCATAGGCCATCTTCTGATATTTCGTGCGCAGTTGTAGGTGGCACATAGTTTATCTAAAGCATCCACGCCGCCGTTCGTGGCATTATAATCCATAATAATATCTCGCTTCTGCGTATTCTCATCTATTTTGTCATCTCTATGTAAATTGGATAAAAGTAGAACATTTTTATTGCGTTTTGGAATAAACGAGACAAGAGTAGCTACTTCATGGAACGCAAACATACTGGAATTTATAGGACGCGTAACAGGAGTGGAAAATTCTTGGGGATTTTCTATTCTTTTTTTCTAATTGTGCCTACTAATGTTACGTTGTTTTTAAGTAAAGGTTCCAATAATGATAAACTGGAAAACCAATTATCCACGGTTATATTTCGACCTGTTCCGTAGACAAGTTTACATAGTCTCATCACCACATCTTTTGGAGAGTTGCTTATAGCAAATTGTTCAGATGGTTGCCGCCCTACATATACCTCAAAATTCCGTGTCAATGTAGGTATTGTTGTTAAATGAAATTAACAAATACAGTATGATAAAATTAATTATAACCAAAACTCTCAGATCCAGAATAGAGCTTCAAGTCCAGGGGTTCTACTTATTTTGGGACAAAGTCCGCTAACCCAATAATACAAAAAAGATTGGTAAGAGTATACTACACCGAACACAAAACAAAATGCTTAAATGATCAGTAGTCAAGGAGACGGCTTAAACAGTCGACCATCACCTCCAAATTCAGGGCATAAAATATTTTGGCGTCTGCCAGTGCATATATGTTTAAGCCGTATTTATTGTAATTACCTACATCCCATATTTCAAATATGACTTATTATTAGAAATTAATCCTTAATTTCTAATCTGTAATTGTGTCTGTGTTAATTATTTTGTGATACGTCCACATATTGCTTTGAAAATACTATGTTTTTCATGTATTATTATATTTTGTTCCTCTTGAATATTTCGCTGAATCTTAATTTTAGGCCACATGAGTTTTAGTACTTTTCTACTCACAATTACATCCTTTTTCAGAATTTGTAAACAAATACCATGTTCTATTAAAAAAAAACAAAAATTACCTTCGTATGACCGTTTTCCTTGGTGTACGACTGCATACCCATCAGATAGGACACTTCTTGTAGTAAAACTTTTACTTGAAACTTTTTTTTCATAAAACTGACTGAAGTTTTTTAGGGGGGGCCACAATAAAAGGACCACCCAGTATACATTTTTGCAAAATGTTTACCAAAATAAGGTACCATTTGTTCATCAATCGATACATTATGCGAAAAAACACCGAATTGTAAAAACTTTTGATTTATTACATCAAATAGCGGGCTTAGTTTAGCAAATTTGTCAGCTTTATTCAAGTTGTTATTGTTGGCTAAATGAATGTTTCGTTTGATAGATCTAAAGGTATTTCTACTCATTCATTGTCATTCCCTTATCACTATCCTTTGACCAATACATATCACAAGCAGGGAGGGTACGATAGCCTGTTAGTATCAATATACCGATAAATTTTTGGATCATAGATACAGAAAGATTAAAATCTTACCTGTTGTTGTCACTAGCATATTTTATACTGTGGTCCACAATTGCTTGCAATACGGCATTATTCATAAATAAACAAAACATTTCGATTGGAGTTTTGTCTCCTAAGATTTGCTTGAGTTTTTCTTTTTTTCTAAATTCATTATTAGTCGGCAAAGATGGGCATGGAACTACTTCTGAATTTTTCCACTCAGGATTATCTTTCTGTTTTGAAACTGTTTTTCGCTTTTTGTTCGAGGAAGGCCCTGGTTCTGAAGTAGTCGCTTCATCACTCCGCCTCATCAACTGGCGGAGGAATATATGTATGTATACGGCATCGATCTGTTCTACTTCCTCAAAATTTACCTCCTCTTGCTTGTAATTAAACTTCCAATTCTCTAGCATTCAATGGTCATTTCATTTCCCAAATTTTACAACACGACATCCTGTAATAAATGAATTTTCAATATATATTTACAGCTACGAACAGCTCCCGGTTTCCGTGCCAACATTGAAATTTTATGAAATTGCACAGTTTCCAAATGTGTCGGGTTGTATAGATTGCACTCATATAAAAATGAGTAATTCAGGTGGTGATAATGGGAAAGTATTCCGTAATAGAAAAGGTTTCTTTCTTTAAATGTACAGGTATGATAAACAACATGAGAAAGTGGATCTATTGAACATCATATGAATTATGCTGATGATGCTGTTTATAAACATGAATGTAAACATGATATTTTATAGGTAGTTACGGGATCAAGTAGGGAAATATTAGATATACATAGTTGTCCGGCATCCAGGGTCAAATCATGACAATGTTATATTTGACCGCAGTGCTTTAAGAATCATAATGGGGACAGGCAATGTTCCAGGGTTATTACTTGGTAACAATGGGTATGCATGTAAAAATTAACTACTTACTCCAGTATTACAACCAGGTATTATTATTATAAAATGTATGGAAATACAAGTGCTATTAAACCATACTTGTTGCAGAAAATGTCCAAGAAACAAGATATAATAGAGCACATATCAGAACAAGGAATATTGTGGAACGTTTGTTTGGAATTTGGAAGAAACGGTTTCCTTGTCTTCACCGAGGCCTCCAGATAAAGCTGGATACATCGGTAGCAATTATGCAGGGTGTTCTCGCATACTTGAAAAAAATTAAACATGTATACTTACGTAAGTTAGTGAGATTTCCATCGCAAAATAAGAAATTGTAGTCACTTGTATTTTTTTGAAAAAGTCAACATTTTCAGGACGGACAGTATCACAACAATTGCTCGAAATTTGCACCATGCACTTACTATACATAACCGCGCGCGCCGTATAAGTGAATCACGTACAAATGGGATAACATTTTGTTCCCGTATGTCATTTGTTTCTGCAGTGATTCGTTCCCTTAATTGTTCGATATCATAAACCTTGGTACGATAGACAAGCTGTTTCAAACAACCCCACAGAAAGAAATCAACTGGATTTAAGTCAGGGGAACGAGGGCCGGTAACGGTACAGGCCCTTCACGCCCTATCCAGCGATCTGCGAAGACATTATTTAAATGTTCACGTACAACTCGGACAAAATGTAACGGCGAACCATCATGTTGATACCACATTCTAACTCTAACATTAAGAGGAATATCTTCGAGTAACTCTGGCAGAGTATCATTTAAAAAATTTAAATACGCCTGTCCATTGACGCGGTGTGGTAAGAAAAAAAGGCCGACAATGAAATCATTAATTATTCCCGCCCAAACATTAAGCGAGAACCGCCGTTGATGGTGTGCATGTCGAAGTAAATGTGGGTTTTCAAACTGCCATTCGTGTGCAATATGATAATTAAATGTACCATTGCGCGTAAAAGTCACTTCAACGGAAAATAAAATATTACCCACAAGGTTTGCATTTTGT
>SMLS01034234.1:0-12612 GCA_004785975.1 Popillia japonica | reverse complement strand
TGTTCTGACGGCTACAGTTAGGTGTTTGTTTTCCTGAGACCAATATCGGACAACAGTCGGATTATGGTGACCATGAAGTGCAAACGATGATTCGTGCGTAAAAAAAATATTTTGCAAAAGAATTTCGTTTCTGTCACATTCTTCTCTCATAGATTCACAAAACTCAAGACGTCTTACATGATCTTCTATGAAAATTTCTTGACTTTTATTTAATTTAAAAATATTTATTTCTTCTTAAAATATCTCTAACTGTAGTCTTTGTAATATCTACAATTTCCGAAATTTGACGGCTGAAACATGGTTCATTAGCTTGAACTAAGATACCACATACTTTTAGCTCTCTCTCAATTCTTTCCTCAGAATGCGGTACTTCTCGTCGATTGCCCTTATTACATTGTGGACAACCTGTAATACAACCTGTATTTTCAAATTTATACACAGTATTTAATAGTGTTTGGTTAGCACGGACTGGTAGAGATAAAGATAAAACTCCCAATAACCTATTCCGAACTCCCAGATGAGTAATACCATTTAATCGTATTAATACGCTCCTCTCTTGTATAGCTCGACATTTTAAATATTTTAGTTAAGTTCTAATTGGAGGAAGAGCCCAAGATAAATCTCCAACTTGACCTCATGAGTAACTAACACGGTCAGTTTTCTATGAAAACATAGGATTTGGTACGACGCCTTTGGCAAGCTTAAGTTATTGATAGGTAGATGGCTTTGTGACACACTGGGCCGCTGACATTCTAAGCAGATAATTTACGTTGCAATAGTTATTGTGACTATATTTGATAAATAAAATTTACAATAATTTTTACGTTTGAGCGACGAAGCATTGAAAAAGTGGCCTCAGTAAACAAGAAAGAAAAAATACAGCAATCAAAGGTTAGTTTAGTAAAAGCAGGTATGTATGTACAGTAAAGCTGCTTCACGTTTGACATAAATTACTAGAACCTATTACATATATTTTAATAACAAGATGTTCTCTTTGTTAGAGTAGGAATTCCAAATAGAATATATGGATATTGAATGTTTGGATATTCCTAACTGTGGACACTATCTTTGATAGTAATACAAGAAATAAAAAATTTCATCTATTATTTTTATAAAATATTTGATGTTATAAGTTCAGTTACTTAGCTATGTTCCATGAAGAGTCTTCCCTCGTTGGACGGAAATTCAGTAGTGAACGGGGTAGTAATCTGGTTTCAGACCGGTAAATTTATTCCTTAATCCCCTCGAGGTGCTCAAGATTTCACGTGGCTAACAATGACGTTTTGTTTGATGTGAATAGACTGTGAACTAAATTGTAGACCAATTAAACGAGCTAGTTGACCACGTGGGAAAACCACAGCAAGCACTAGAACCCTAATAAGAAAACATGTCTTGAATTCAAGTAAAGTATTATTACAGTCAAACTTTACAGGAATGATTAATAATGTAAAGTGTTTAATAAAAATATAATTTTTAATTTTTAATTTAACGTTAAATTTTATACCTACCTACAAAATACGCCACTTACCACTCCTGCAGGTATGAAATTAAAGAATAGAAAAAGTATTTCGTTCATACTCTATAACTCCAGATACCTTATTGTATCTAATAAAATCTTTTGCAAAACTATTTGCAGTAAATAGCCGTCAATTGGAGAATTTTTTGTAATCTTTTTTGCTAGATGCACATTCAAATTAGGTCTACAGTTCTAGCTTAATATGAACAAATTACAAACGTAGCAGGTAATTTTCAGTAGGTAAGTTTATAATACTAGTCCTTTTTTCTAAAAATGAGTACTGAAACATAGAATGTGACACAACGACCTCGCCTATTAGAGAGGCTAAAAAAAACAAAAATAAGTACGGGAGCATATTTATCTTGTTATTATCTATAAACACATAGTATGTCGTTTAGAAATGCGCAATATTAATGTGTCTTAAACCATACTTACACCGCATCCATTGTTGACGCACGTTAAGGCGTTTTCTGAAGTTGTTTATTATTCCCCAATTCATATCGGGCATGATTGCTTCAATATCTTCTTGAATCTCTATCAACTTCTTGAGTTGTGATTTTCATGAGGACTTCTAAAATTTAGGGGCAATATTGATATGGGCTTGAAATAGCCGCACAGGACGTCTACGCTGGCGAACGTGGTGGCTACTCAATATCACCAGACAAAGAAATGAACCGCACATTTGCAAAGCCATTAGACAGTTCGGCTAGTTTTCTCTGTAGGAACTCACGGATCATAGCAGAGTATGGATTGCTGTTTACAATAACACTTACAATTTCTTTTAAAAAGGATATGTACCACTTACACCAAAATTAAAAACAACACAATGGAGTTTCTGAGGGTTGACTCTAGATCAGTACTTGCAATTTTGTGTATTTACTGCACTTGACAATTGAAAAAGTACCGAATCATCCGAAAAAGTTTATTTCGAACACTGTAATTAGGAAACTAACAGAGTTTGTTTATAGATATCTGCTGTAACTTGAGAAACCTCAAGTAAAGATCAGTGTTTTGTAAGAAGCTGCCTCAAACTTTGTCAAAACTAACATAACGGTAGTAGAGAAAGAGTTTCTGAGTTGTGTTGTGATAGGAAATGGTGCTACATTGCTTCATATTAGCGGTAAACCCATTGTTTCATACTATGGTATTCTGACTATATGGTAGATGAAAGGTTGACATTTATCCACAGACTACTTTTCTGCTATAATGAAGTTTTCTGATAACAATGATGCATGGTTCCCTAGGTTGTTGCGTACAAATGTTGCTATACATTTTGTGTTTGTATGTTCTCCATATATACATAATATATAATGGTTTCTATTTGGTGCTCTTGGGATTCCTCCACTATTATTACTGAACGAATGTAGTAGTATGGTATACTACTGCTATCTATGATGTTAATTTTTCTTGTTATATGGTTCCTTTGGTTTGTAAGTGAAAAATTCTCCATAACATGAACCCATCTACACATACAATCTCAGTAATATAAGTGGAATTAAGTAGTAAAACCACCGAAATTATAATCCACGGCGCAGAGTTGGTATCCGGTTACAAATGTTACTGGAGAAGAGCTATACATCATGTAAATTAACGACAAATTTCGCCATTTAAAACGTTAAAATGGCGCTGTTAGTGACCTCCCTATCTGGTTTCATTGCGCCCCATAAAATCCATAAACAGGGAAAATAAAGCGAAAGCATTGAAATCGTTGTTATACCGCTATTCCTACATGTATGTATATACTATCGAGGGCAAAAGTAACGACTCAATCTGCAATAAAACACGTCTATTGTAGGCTTTCCGTCCTGAATCGTTATTAAGGTAAACATAACTGGGCAGGTGTTAGTAGCCGTATAGCCGCAGGCCAAAGGGTAGCGAGCATTTAAAAGAATTTAAGCCAAGCGAATTGTGAATATATTGGAAATAAATATGATGATACTGAATTCAGGTAAAACGTAGATAAGCTAATAAAAGAAAAAAGTTTATGATAAGTTAGTCATCATTTTATCGTGCAAAATATTATTTAAATAGTAATTACAAGACATAACATTAGAAACTTTAATATTATTTTCTTAGCATTTGCTTAATGTTTTAACTGAAACAACACAAACTATACAATATGTCTTAAAGATATAGAATATATATACAATTACACCATTAGTTTTCGTAAGAAGTATTAATCGTTTCTGTAATTACTGCACTTACAGTAATTTTAAAGAGATGAAGAATTTAAAGGAAGTAATAGTATTATTTCACATAACAAACAACATAACAATTAACACTTCTGAGCTAAATTCATTACAATTCAATAACTAAACACTAATCAATTCTGATGTACTTGGAAACTCTCTAATTTTACATCATAATTAAGAGATTGTGTAATCTATTACATTATGTTATATCAGTTTAAGGCCAAAATTTTTAGTAGATAATAATAGCATTTCATTAGACGATTTAATTTGTAATGTATAGTATATTATTCAAAATTCAGTACAATCACATACACAAAATATATTTCGGAACAAATTAGTAAATATAATATCCAATTACAAAGATAGGAATAGTACTAAAAGAAAAATATATTATAATTATTTGACACGAATTAAATGTCAATTTCTTCCACTGACAAAGTTGTAACGAAAACCTAATAAATTATAAAAGCTCTAGAGTAAATTGATCCTTAATCGAATTAACAGTGTTTGAATTGACCTAAAAGTAAAAAAGTATTTGCAAAATAGATAAGCACACAAAGGTCAGAAAAATACATACATGCATATACATACATACATATTACACCTGTGTTTTAATAAAACTAAATTCATTATTTTGGGATTGCGTAAATATTAAAAAATATATTGTAAATTTCTTTAAAAAGCTATTTCATTTAAATTGTTTCTTACTAAGGCATCGGAAACAATTCGCTTTTCTATAACTAGAATCGTGCTTATATATTAAAAAGCATATTATTAAAAATTTACATTTTCTTTTGCCAAAGAAAGAGCTTGTACTTACGAAAGCTAGTTAAGAATTCTAGTCAGCATTACTTGTTAATATAAAAAGTAAATGCAATTGTTGTAAATAAAATTAAAATCTTTCGCTTTAGAGTTCTTACGAATCTTTCTACCTGAAATTTACCTGCTAGGTATACGTCTCTAATTACAGTCGCCCGGTGCGATTAGCCAAATATTTCGAATACCTGCGTAAGGCTATGTCGTTTGAAGTCTAGGTCATTTCTTTTGCCCCCGATAATACATAAGTACATACGTACATATAAAATAGCTATAATTCTCATATACCAATGCAAGAGTGCACTAATTGGAAGGCTGTATTTAGAGTTGTAAAAAAGATTAAAAAAATGATTTTGTCGTAATAGGTACGTGATAGTAAAATTTAATTTTTCCGTGGTGTCTTTACAATCTCTAACAAAGAGGTGTTGATATTGTCGATCGGTCTGTAACACAAATTAGTAGATACCTTTTATTGCGTTGCAACTTAATTTTCTCTATTCAATCTAGTTATCTGAATGCTGTTGAGCAATACGATAAACATATTAAGTAAAAGAAAATGGAAAAGTTAGCTTTTATTAGGGGTTATTTTGCGCTTGTTGTTTCCAGTTCTAAAATTAATGGCGTAACGTCGCCACTTTCGAAATTGGAATGTTCTGCGTAGTTCGTATTAGAAACAAGTCTGCGAAATACGAAATGAAATTGTTTGCTTTCCTGAAAATCAAATGTCTTATGTAACCCATTTTAAAATATTCGCTACAAAACCACTTGTTGAACTTTGTAACAGAATAAATCACAATATGTAGTTCTGCTCTGACTAATTGTAGGATACATTAACTTGTGGAATAAACAGCAAAGTAATGATGAAGTGCTGAGTTGTTTCCGGCCATGTATACAAAAGTTTATTAAATAATCATACAGCAACTGCTGACATATCCCTTCTAGGATTACGTACCTGGATATACAGTCTTCTTTCCAAATTCTGCCGCCATATTTAGATTGAATATCCCGCCAATACAAAAGATTTTGTCGATTTTATATCAACTATGCTAATTTGCAAATTATGTATTATGCTTCTAGTATAAAATAAATGTTATTATGGGTGCGGAAACTGCAGCAATGTACTGGCAAGCAATATAATTTACTGAGTATTTTATTGTGTGGAGCATGCCTCGTGTGGCTTTCTTACAGCATTATTTCGTCATTAGTGGTGTTGGGCGACTGTTTGTTTGTGGTGTATTCAGTAATGAGATATATAAATAATATAAAAATATTATTACCCTATACACTGCTGAAAATAATTGACGAGCACGTCCTGTATAATCTGCTGAAAGTGGGGAACCTCATCTACGTATCGGTGACCCGTCATCGGCTGCTGTACAAATAGCAGACGTGTACTTCCTCCATATGTAACAGTATTCCATACCATAATGCTCTGCTGGCGGTGGATATAGCGTGGTTGAACACACTGCTCGAGTAGACCCTCACCAGGTCGCCGACGAACCAAAATTCGCGCATCACCTACGCCCAATTCGAATCTTGATTCGTCGGAGTGCAAAATGTACCTCCTGTGTGGTGGTGTCCGGGAGTCAGTGAAACCCTCTGCAACGCACGGCGCACTCGCAGTCCACCCTCTACAAGAAACCGATTTCTCGAGACGGCGCGCGATCCATGGAAGTATACACCCGCCATGTGCATCCCCACAAGCATTCCTCGCTCAAACTAGCTTAAGTTATGCGATCGATCCGCCATTAGAGCAGCGAATACAGCTATATACTGGGCGTTCACACCGCACTAAGAACAACCGGTGTCTTCCAAGCCTTTCGGCCTCTATGGCGGCGAAATATCCATCTAAAGGAGCCGCTCAGTAAAAAAGTGCGATGATGCCAAAAGTCCAAACTCTCTGCATAGACTCGTCTATAGGAAGCCTTGATGCTCCGCCAATTTTATGGATGTATCTTCACGCAGACAGATTCTACAGGATGTGCGTCTCAATAAATTCCAGCAGTGTACCATTGCAACATGTGTTTGATATTTTGTTGACGACGTTAATACAAGCGCTTGTTTCTCAAAATAATTCTTTTTCCCTTTCCATTCAGGTGTCCTATGATAAAGTTATTTAAGGACGAGTCTTTGCTCAATCAAGTTCTACTTCATTTCGTACATTTTTTTATTTTTTGGACACAATTGAAAGTTAGTTTTATCTCTATTGTATACGAGAGACGGGTTCTTCAGCACTTCAGCAAATCCTTTTTCCAGCATATAATTGTTAATTTGGACAAACCATTTCCTTCATTTTGACTCTCGCAGGCTGAAACGGAGGTGACGGCTTCTGGAGTTCTGATGGAAATCTCAGGATGGCGCTTTAAAAATGCTTTATACCAACCTATACCTGCCATATTGTCTTTAAATGAGTTTTTCTGGGAATACTATCCAGAATGCTTTTGAATATTTTCCCTTTGATATATATATATTAAATATGTACATATATTATAACCTTTTATGCCAGCCCTTTCGTTGATATTCGTTTATCCAATGTACTAACAAATGCTCTTCCTCGCATGTTAATATTGTTGGAGGTCCTTGCTCTGTTTTCGTAAAATTTTGCGATAATTTAAATTGCAATGCAGCTCGAGATATCTTATATATACTTTGGATGCATGTTTTATCACCAACCCTTTCTTAATTGCTATAAGCGCTTTCTGCAAATAGCTCTCATTGTAAGACCTTTTTTTATAAAGTTTCGACCGAGGTTAACCAGAACTTCAGAAATTTTCTCTCGTTCATAGCGATGAGCCCAAAAAGCACTTCGTTTGTTTGTGAGTTTAAACAAAATTGTATACATTACAGTTATTGGCACCGTATATGCGCAGTTATTGAGAGGGCGCCAATAACTGTATATAGAAATACTTTTGCATCATTGCTAGATTTAGTATAAACGTTTAATGTATACATGTAATATACGACAAAGAAATAGTTTAATTAATTTTCAGTTGAAATTTGTAATCATTGGTGTCACTGCCAATAACTACATTTTGTGACTTTTATGCTTAGAGTAGGTACTTGGCACACCCAAAATAAGAAAAGTTCGGTATAATTTTAACGTTAGATGGATACTATGTATAATAGTATAGCTTATATTGACCACTAGTATCAAAAAACTTCAGTTTTAGTAAAAATCTGCCAAATGAGTCGCATGCACAACACAGTAAACTATAGATCATTACTGCATTACTAATTATGACACGATTTATATAAAATGGTAACAACTTGAAAACAAGTATTGTGCAAATTAAATAGTCTTTAATAAATGCTACGCAATAAGGAATTCTTAGTTATTTTTATTAGAACGACGTATACCAATAAGTATAAGGGTGCCAACAATTGTACCTTTTGCCCTACTTTTTCACTTTGACGTGGATATATTTTTTTGGTTTATTCTTAGTTATACAACTACAAAATAGTTTGCATATCTGAAGATGACCCATTATATTAAGGCAATTGCGAATGTAAGTTGAGAACATGACTACTGCGTTTAGCTAAAGTCAGTATACGTATGCCTGCGCTATCACACGACAAATTGTCTCACGAGACAACATAATCACAAATAAGTATTTCTTTCAGTTACGAGAATGAAACTCCAGTCTTTTTCTATTCATGTGCAAATTAATAACTCCAATTTTTTGTCACTTCTTTGTGGTTCTATTTTCTTATAGCGAATTACGTAATAATTAGACTTGTAACGAATAGTATATTCAGCCACACGCCGAATACCGAAAATTCTGCGGATTTCCTGGCCGAATAGCCAAATATTAGGTAAACGTATTCGGCCAGCGCATGGCGGGAAATCTTATATTGACATGATAATTCCTCGGATAAAAGTAACCGAATAGGCCGAATACCGAATAGCCGCCGAATATTCGTTGCATGTCTAGTAATAATTGTACTACAAAAGTAGTCTAGCATTTAGGAAAATAGCTTAGTCCTATAATTTCTTAAAGTAGACACTAGCACATCTGCGAAACTATTGGTGTATACGCTGCTCTATTGTAACACCTACATAGTTGAGATACCTGTATATAGCGCGTTGTGTTTGTATTGGCTTGTAAGGGCTTCACAAAATTCCTTTTTTTCTCTTTAAATAAATAAGTATACCATAAGTGCTCTCCACAGTGGTCATGTTAGCTATATTACAGAAGTTGACACTTGTATACTTACGGTTCCAATTGCACTTAATGCGGTAGCACAAACATACATAACCAATGTATAAAGTTGATATTTCAAAACTTCCTCTAATGTACGTACATACTTTATGTACATAAAATAGATGTCAAGGAAAGGACAGCAAGTGGGCGTGTTCGTTGCTAAAATGCTCTTAGAGTTTTGATAAATTACACTGGAAATGTTAAACTTTCCTTCTGAGTTTTATGTCTCGCTTTTTTTTGTCGGCTCGCTAGTATTTCGCTTATCGCAGGAGCGGTACCAATAAAAAGAAATGATCCTAATAAAGGGAAAGTTTTTTGAATAAATTCCAATTGTAAAATCCCTTCCCGTAGTGACTTTTTGTGCGGAGATATTTAACGTAGTTAAATATTATAAATCTTTCCCTAGAAACGGAAATTTGGCTAATGTATATGTATACATACATCACGTAATAATACAAAGTGGCAGAATATTTTTTGTTCGTTTTAATAGACGTGGTATGGACTAATATGCGGATAAATACTCCATGAATGGAACATACTTACCATATTCTTCTTCAATATATTAATAAAAAATATAAAACAAATCTTTAAGCAACATTCTAAAAAGACAAAAAATATAAGTATATTATGATGGCAGAAAGGGAAAGAGAGAACAGCTTTACTGCAAGGTGGAATTTCTTAAATTACACATGAGTTTTTAGTATTCCTGCTCTAGAAGAACTTGGAATGTACAGCTGGATGCAAAGGTATCCGGACATGTATCGACAGAGAAACACCTACCGCACAATATTTTGTTCCGAATGGGCGGAGTGTCAGTATACCGTACGGAACAAAATATTGTGCGGTAGGTGTTTCTCTGTCGATACATGTCCGGATACCTTTGCATCCACATACATATATTGTTCCCTTTAGATTTACGATGAACGTTCCTAACAAGAAAATCCGATTTATGTTTATTTTACCTCAGAAGTAAGCATCATAATTAAATGCATTTACGTAATTTCTTACCTGAAAACATTGAGAAATATATTAGCACGTCTAGCTACTTTTACCAAGTTGTGCTCCTTCTATAAGTCAGAGTCAGTTTTAAATAGCGTAAAATAAAAAGGGGGAGAGAGGGTCAATCCTAAATACGATATTTTGTAGGTCTATGTGAGTCTAGTTGAGATCGGCCCTGATGCATCTAACATATGAGAATCAGAAATATTGAATTACATTCTTAGTATGTTTAGTAGTTACTAGCTGTCGATGCATGTGTTCGCAATAGCTGCGTATACGACTGTGTCGACTAGATGATTTTAATTTATTGAGCAGCAGGGCAAAATAGCCTGGCAGCAAAAAAATTGTAAGCAGAAGGGTTTCCAAATCGACGTTATCCCTCGGCTGAGACAATTGTGAGAGAGCTGTATATCGTCTTCAGGAAATACTTTCAGTAATTTCACGTTATGAAGGTCGCGGTCTTCAGATATCACACGGAGTGCTCCAAGCAGAGGAGGAAATTCTAAACATCGTGGAAACGAATCCCAGCGTAAGCACAACAAACCTAGCCACAGTAACTAAATTTGTCTCAAACTACCGTGCATAGAAATTTGAAAACAAATTTACTGTATCCGTAGAACATACAACACGTACCAAGGCTAACAAAACTGGATTTTTCCTGCCGAGCTGCCTTCTGCAAGCGGTTTCAGCGCAGAGTAGTTGAGCAGCCAGATCTTGCTTCAGTAATTCTCTTCATTGACGAATCTATGTTTATATAGAATATTGAATTGTAAGAACATTCACCATTGGGCATACGAATATCCCCACACAGCAAGACTCCTCGCAAATTAGAATATCCGTAAATGTTTGGGCAGGTTTGGTAGGCGGTACATTACTTGGTCCACATGTGCTCACACAACGATTAAAAGGACTAGGGATGCATTACCCGAGTATTTGGATGACATACCATTGACGATACAACAACAATTATGGTTTACGCACCACTGAGCACCCGTGCATAGTAGTTGAGCTTTTCAACCATTTTAAAACGGAATTTTCCAACATTGGATATGGAAGTCACACTCCGTGGCCAGCTCCTAGTCCAGGTCTAAATCTATTAGCCTTTTCTTCTGTGGGGATACATGACAAGTTTAGTGTATGATCGCCGTGTAGGTATTGAAAATCCTGAAGATCTACAAGATCGCATTTTTGTTGCACAACGCATTCGCGACGACAGGCCAAGTTTTAATGTGCGTATATAATAACTTTTCTCGTCGCATTAATTGTATGTATATTACTGCTTATGGTAGATGCTTTGAACACCTCCTGTAAATATTGTGTCCTGCTGCTCCTACATCTGTCACTCTCAGGACCACCACAAATGTTATACAAAGAAAAAAATATATAAACAAACAACTAAAATTCGGTATTCATAAATACACGGTACAATAGAAAGGTCAGCTGTACGACTAATAAAAGCTGACTTGATAAAATTAACGACTCTATACGTCACTCAACTGCTGATCTATTCTTTGTGAACTTGAAAAATCAGGAATATTTGTGTAAATGCAGGATAAACAAATAAATAAACCAACTTTAACTGCAGTTTAGGTCCTAGAATTTGAAAACTTTTGATGTGCTACAAATGAATTTCTTTTTTTCATTTTCAGTTACACATATCTACGTAGTTTTCGCATTGGGGTAGTTTAATCGGTATTTAAACGTAACCCTGTATGTAATGTATAAATAAGTAAAGATATCAGCTCAATTATCCGTAAAAACTTACCACCTTGAAACACACCCTGCAATTTATGGTAGGTACATACATAAATGTAGATAATATTTTTTCTGCTTTTATAATAAGTAGAACTGCAATACTACATAAGTTGCGTTGCTTTTATTACAGTTCTTCTTGCTTAAATAGGTGTCTCGTACATTTATTGCATGCATTATCTAGGTGTAAAGGGCACGATGCAGGGGTAAGAACTAGCGCAATTTTTTCTTAAAATATAACATGTGTTATTTTTATCTGTAATAAATTATCTCTCTTGCCTAGAAGCTAGAAAGCAGAATCAGAAATGTTAACGGCCTGTCACTGTTTCACTGCAGGATATTCGATCGATTCGATTCAAAATTCGTTGGTATACATCTCGCTATATCTGTAGCAGATTGGATAGAGCAGGTATGAATAGCAATATTGCATCGCAAATGATGACATGTGAATCTGAACTTTTACAGTGCAAAGGCTTGTATGACAATACGTTACCTAAGACTTTACTCTCGAAACTTATAACCGAGTCTACATATACGACAGAGAAATGTTTTCTTAAATAGGAAAATAATCTGCTAGCAAATACATAATATACAAACCATATATTTTATAAACCACCTGAAGAGAGAAGTAAAAAATTCTGGTACGTACATATCTAATATATAATTATAAAAGCTGATTCCCATTTCAAAAAGAACTTCTAACATATCCAAGTAACCAAACAGAATCGAGCGTTCAGAAAAAATAATTATATTTGCTTATGCTTCACTTAGAATTAGATTTATTTCGGAGCACGCATCTCTCAGTGTTGCAAATACTAAGTTTCTAATTTCGGATACCGAAGGAAATTCCGGTTCCTTTAATTTCCGGCTATATTCCGGAAATTACACAAAATGTAGAAAATTCTTTTATTAGCAAATTGAGCACAGAATGAAAACGTATCTCGCATATTCCTTTGATACTTCCTCAAATAAAAAATGAAACATTTATTTGACTCTACTCTAAATTATTGAAATACGAAAGAGAGTACAATTTTCACCAATTATGTACTTCCAACTGCTGCAAATTTACTCTACCATTCCGACATAAATGTACAAAAATATGTTTGTACCGCATAATACACAAATGTGTATGTAC
>SMLS01034230.1:0-16885 GCA_004785975.1 Popillia japonica | reverse complement strand
TGAGTGTACATCTAAAAGCCGCTGGAAGCTTGGTGCTTAAGCAGACACTGAAACTACTTTTCAAACAATTAAAATTAAAAAAAAAGCGTAATTAATAGTTTAGTTAACCAGGCTATTAAATTAGTACATCCTGATTTTAGGAAAGAGAATTTAAGCAAAGTTAGATCAGTTTTAATAAAAATAGTTATCCAAAAGAATTTTATGAAAAGCTCTAGTACATAAAAGGTCATAATAATGCATATACTAATTCTGTTAATGCAGAGTTTTCTATATACAAGACGTCTGTCCAATTTTTCTGCTTCTGATATTATTTTTGCATTATTTGCATTACCAGTACGAATCCGAAAATGGCGCTTATGTTTATAAACTCAGAACCTTCATTTGTATGGGTTAAGTTTATACGTTTGATATTGTTGTATACTCGTATTTTATGTAGATACTATTGATCTACATTTTTTCATCTAACTACATACATGCTTAAATTGCAAACGTTGCGGATTTAGTATGTTAAAGCTAGTTTAAACGATGAATGGCGAGTTTTTGTAGTCTGTGTAAAACTAAGCTAGTAGCACAAACGTGCTCGCAAGCTTTATTTATTAGTAGGTATTCCACAGTACTGGCAACCAAGTTTAGTACCACACAGAATTTTGTTTATATGGTAGACGAGTCATTAGATATTTATGTGTTATGCATTTTAATAGTTTCGTATAATTAAAATAAATCAATTCATTGCATGAAAGCTAAACAATTTATTAGATTGTGAAAAAAAGGGCATTAAGATAATTTTGGCTTGGACATACATAATAATAGGTGTGAATATTTTTTACAAACAAAATGGAATATTTTTGTGTTACACAAAACTATATCTATGAAATTTTTAATATTTTGTAACACAGCCTTTATTCTTGAGGGCTGTTGCGCATTGTCTATGCATTCAGTCTACTAAATGCGCACATTTTTCTGTTGGAATAGAATAACAGCATTTCTTGACAATTTTCCATAATTCTGCTCCATATTTAATTTTTGCCCGGCAATGAGTCCTTCACATATTTCCAGACTTTCTTAATAGGATTTACATAAATCAGGCGACTGTGCTGGCCAACGTAAAACATTCACCTTGTTTCTCTCAAACCATTCCCTAACACGTTTGGAAGTATGCTTAGGGTTATTGGCTTGCTAGAATTTCCAAATTATGAGCATGTTATCGTCTGCCTACAGATACATGACGTTGTACCGTACCAAGAAAAACATGCCCACGCCATAATACTACCTCATCCATGTGTCACTGTTTTCTTTGTGTACCTAGAGTCAAATTCTTTATTCGGTAGCCGACGAACGTAACTTCAGCCAGCAGACGAGAGCAGCTCGAGAAATTTCCTTCTACTTACTATAATATACTAACGTGCATTGCAGCTATACTACATACATCCGAGTATTTGAAGTTACATATCCTAATGAATTATTTTGTGTTCTATTTCAACTTACATAAAATCGTATTGCCAGCAAAAAATGTCAATAAGATAAAAACACTTTCCGTTATTAAATTGCAATGTATATATGAACTGCTGCGTATTTACAAAAGAAATTCTACAGTATCAGCCGAATACCGTAAACAGCCACGAAATAGGAATTAACTGATCGTAGAGTTATATGCGTAAGGGACCCGACCCAGCACTCTATTTTGTGCTTTAACGAAAGCTTCTTATCCGCCTATCTGTGTATATCCGCGAAGCTTTAGGCTTTCTCTGTTCGATTCGCCAGCCTGCTTCATTATTATCTGTACGGCTACACGCAATCGAGCTGAATCAGTGATTCTTATCGGCACAAAGCTAGTACGAAAGAGAAGAACTACGTGGAGAAGCCGCATCGACGAAGAAGGCAGTCAGAAGTGGATAACTGTAGGATGACGACCGACAACTTGGTGGTCAATAACAGACGTAACAAAGAAAAGATCTGCCTTCGAAAGATATTTCCGGTCCAGTAGTAAGCTTGAAGAAAATGTAGGTATTGTAGTGTATATTATATTTTGTCGAATTATGGGAGTTGATATGATGTATTAATAATTTGAAACGGTTTATTTTTGTATCTGTTACTGGAAAACTTCTGAAAAGTTTTTATATATGTTCGCGAAAAGATTTTTCAAACATTGGTTAAATGAAAAGGGCAAAATATATTCTACATATTGGAGTTTACATATATACAAGGTGGTGCAAAAGTAATGTCAAAATTTGAATTGGCTACCTTTTTTGTCTGTTTTGATAAAAAGTTTATTTAAAAGTGACATTAATTTGAAAAAATTATATCGCTCAAATAGTCACCTGCCGAGTTGATGTATAACTGGGCTCGTTTTACGGTATTGTGAACAGTTGCTCGCAAAGCATCCGGCTCCAAATTAGCGATTTCTTCTTCAATATCGTGGTACACGCGAGATTTTAAAAAGCCCCAAAGAAGAAGTGCTGTTAAATCTGGCGACCTGGACGGCCAGTTCAAATCACCAAAACAGGAGATCACTCGACCTGGAAATTGGTGTCTTAAATCTCTATAGTTCACCGAGTTCTGTGAGTGCTTGCTCCGTCCTGTTGACACTAACAATGACCGAGATCCAATGCGGCAAAAAAATTCGTTTAGGATTTCCCTGTAACGCTCACGATTTACGGTTACGGTAGTGTTATCAGCGTCTTCAAAAAAATAAGGGCCAATCACTGTTTCACTGCATATACCGTGCCAAATATTCACTTTGAGAGGATGCAACGGCTCTTCTTGCATTTCATGTGGATTCTCCGTGCCCCGTATCATAATCACTTGACTGGAAATTGTCTTCATGGCTCATTATCGTTTTTATACGAAATCATCCTCTTCTTGCACCAAGTTCAACAGAGTATCGCAGTACGTTCGCCTCGTCTGACGGTCAGAAGGCAGCAATTCGTGAACAGTTTGCACTTTCTAAGGGAACATTTTCAAATGTTTCACCAAAATTCGTTGCAAAGAATGTCTGGTGATGTTTAATTGTGCGCATCGTCGTCTCGTTGATGTTTGTGGATTCTCTCTGAGGTCGTCGGCAACAGCAGCGTAACATTCGAACGAGCACTCATTAGGTCGGCCACTTCTTGCGACATCAGTAGTGGACCCAGTTTGCAGGAGGCGCTTAGCCAAACACTTAATTGTTCGAACGCATGTTCTTGAGGTGTGTATCACTACATGCCTTGGTGACAACTAATTCTCGATATATCATCATCATACATCTTAAATGTTAAAGTACAGTGACATTTTGCGGCATCTGCAAAAAGGGCAGCCAATTCAAATTATCACATTGGTTTTGCGCTACCTTGTACATACATGTATCTTTCAAAATATCCAATTTAGCATATGTAACATTATGTGTTAATTTAATTCACAGACTTAGAATTTCTTTAATAATACTAAAACCTCTTAGCAGAATCTCATCAGCTGTTATGAGTACATTGTGAGTTCTAATATTACATATGTAGATATTAGTCGATGTAATTTTTTAACAGAAGTTGGGTAGTGCCCTTGTTTCGACATGTTGTGGCGAATTTTTGGTTCATACTAAAGCAAAAACCATTTCATAATCAATGTAGTAATTCCAGAATTTGTTATAGAAGAAAAGCGCACAATTTGTAGTTACTTCTGGGATGATATAAAATGTTTGCTGTAGTAATAGTAGCTTTCGTAAGAATAAATGAAAGACATCCTACTTAGTAGAAAATGTATCAAATGATTTGCTGAAACATTTGGATTTTCGCAGAACATTCTTTACTGTTAAGATAAGAGTAGTAGCAATATGAAATAGCGAAGCTAGAAGACTGTTTTAGTGAATGATAAATTGTATGTAGTAATAATAATAACACTATAGTCGAACTAGCAGTATACATAGTTTGATAGCTAATGTAACCCGCCTGACTAGTACTATAGAAACAATTTCTTAGAAAAGTATTTTTGTGTGAGTTCTTGTGCCTTGGATATTTTGCCAATGTAATTTACAACAGTGTTTTCTATAGTTGAACAAATCCATTCTGCTCACAGCCACTAGTTCACAGCTAGTTGTTTAATAAGAGCAACAAAGTTTGAAACGTGCCAAGATTACGCATATGGTGAAACGAACTGTCCATAGGTGTAGGAATAATCAATCAAATAGGTAAAGGTCTAATTAGAAGACAGTTTTGATAAAATTAGAAACTCATATAGAACGAGCATTTAATATTTGTTGCTAGCACTGTATATATCGTTAAGACTACACTTAAAAAAAGAAAGAATATATACTACAGTTGCCAACTACTTTCACTGGCCAATTACCTTTCCATTAAACTTTCAATGGACTTGCATAGAATCAATAATTCACTATTTCTGATAAGATGTCTTTGTTTTCATAATATTCCAATGTTATTGTCGCAAGAACTGGCTGACATTTTCGTTGAGTTACGTAGAATCTTACATGCCTGCCAAGCAATTAGGCGGTTGCCTTGTTTCTTATTTTTAATTTTTAATCAGATCACATTGAACTCATATACACGTAATAAAATTACACAAAAATTGTTGCAGTAATAGATAGACACACATACAGTACATTTCAAAAAACTGCTACAACTAAGTACCCACCACACGGCAAAAAAACAGTGCTTGAAGTTAGTTTATTCTAGCGTAATTTCCCTGAATTGAACAAAATGTTTCAACAAATTGTATGTAGTTTTGGACGATTTCAAAGTTATGCAAGTAAACAATACTTACAAGAAGAAAAAGGGAACTAATTTTAGCAGCGATTAAATTTTAATTATAACAATTTTGGATTTTTTTGGGAAATGCTTTGTTTTCCTGTTGTTCCATGTTAACACATCTTTCTGTAGTTTGATATCGACAGGTAATGAACTAGTATCGTTGACCTTTCATTTACAAAATATATTTTTATTATCATGGTCGACAAAATGATTTTTTTAATATATCTGATACTATAAAAGATACGCCATAAGTGTTGGAATCAACCGCCACCGAGATAACATTGGAAGAGCATCGCAGCTATCACAACAAATCGAACTGGAACATCTACTAGAATTTAAATTACAAAAATAATTGTACCACAGTTGATTTTTCCTAAAATATGTCCTGTACCAAGGGAAATAAAAGCATAATTTTCTGAAACAATATTTAAAGCAACTAGAGTAACTAGAAATATCTCTTAAAGTTTTAATTTTTGAGGAATAGTCGACCTCCAACATTCGTTTCTTTTTCAAGATATTTTTGATCTTGTAAATGGCGATGGGAGTATGCTTTTCTGAAATAATGAGTAAGTGAACACCAATAACAATTAGAAATCTAATTATAGAAAAATGACGGCGCTTAATCTTAATTTACTACTCACATTTATAGTTATCACCGAAATGAGTTATTCACAGTAATAATACAATAATCCGTCTAAAGATTCGCTGATGCCTCTGTGCTAGTAGACAACCAACTACAGAAGGTATTCCCTTCAAGCTTAGTGGAAAGACAAAAAGGCGAAGTGAATATAATAAATACATTTCTGTACGAGGAGAATATTGTTCTAAACGTTTCTGGCATTGCATAAGCGGGTAGTAGGAAATGTAGAGCACTTGCGATCTAATTGCCGGGCTTTATTGGCAGACGATTATATATAACTGCAGCACGAAGTCGTGTTAATTATAATTTTACTTCAATTACTGCATTGCATTATTGATAGTACGCTCCACGCTCGATGTTCAAGACAGCGTTATATCCGTGTGATCTGCTTTGAGATGTTCCTTCGCTTATTGTTTTTGTTCATATGTGTAGGAATGTTCTCCTTTCGAACGTGTTTAGCGTTATCATTGGAAGGCAATGCATATTGCATATACATACATTACTATGTAGTTATGCACGAAAAATGAATAAATGTACGCTGAGTAATTTACCTAAACGATATCCGGGTTGATGTCCTATAGAAGTTAAGAAGAAGACGGTTTATTGTATTATACGTGTATTACTTTAACAGTTAACTGTTTTAGTATACTATTAAATATAAAGCGGTAATTAATTTAAGATTCGATTGGGAGTACCATTAGGGAGTGTGTTGTTTATTTAAATCATTAATTTATACAAATAAAATAGTTCTTATACGTAGAAATCGTTGTGAATACAAAAACCGGTTGTTGTAGATATTCATACATATTGCTGTGTATCTTTCGTTGACACTCAAGGATACAGGCATAAACAAAAGTGTGCGCCGGCCAGCTTCAGGCATAGAAAATACAAACTAACGATTGAGAGCAGACTCTATAAACAAAAGTATATGATCTCGAGGAGAGAGATTTGCAATAAAACTCTAAATGGGCGGTTCTACGAGACAAAAAAAAATTACCATAAATTTTGATCGTGGGATCGAAAATTCTAATATTATCTGCCACAGATATAATTTTGAATATCAATGAGAACCAGCTCTAATCTAGCTTCAAAAACCAGAATCTCTGAAGGAGTCAAATTGAAAAATTACTAAAACAAGAACTCTAAATAGAAATATATTTTTGTAAATTAAAAAAAAATAAAAAAAGATATAATCAAAGAACAAATTACTTGTCAAAATAACAACTTCCCACTAATTGTTGAATGAATTGGATGAATCACAATTACGAATAAAATCTCCAGAAAAGTATATTTTCCCGAGGGAAAATATATAAAAACTGGAACTTAGCAACTAAATTATATCTTGGAAGTTTTCTTTTTTTAATAAAACAAACAAAAATGAAATGACAAAACTGAAACAAACTACTGTAACTCAAATATGTCAACTGAAAATATCCTTCTAAAGCAAACTCAAACAAACTAACATTCTACTCACGCAAACTTCCAAAACGGTAATTTCTTAAAATTAAATAAAAAACTTACTTTAATTCCTTAACTAAACACTACAGTACAAAGAAATCATTGATGCAATCTCTAACAGAATAATCAAACAAAATAATCCACGCAAATGAGAAAAAAAAACTAATTAAATGAATCTTACAACCAGAAAAATCAAACAAAATAACGGAGAAATTAACAGCACGTCTCGCCTCACCGAAATTGCATCGATGAGATCCCAGCTCGACCGAGTTTTTACACGGAGGCCTGTGACCTTCAACGTAGATCTGCCCAAAAGAAGACAGAATATTTGAAATAACTAAAATACAACTGCTTGAATAACATTGCAAAAATATAACCTTGCAAAGAAAAAAAATCTAAAATCCACCCAGCTACAGGACGTAGATAAATATAACAAATAGTGGAATTTCTAAAAAACAACATCTGTCAATGAAGCGTTAGCCCTTTTTATGGGTTCAAGGCGGAAGCTTGATCTGTTCTCCATTAGCTTTTACATCTCAGTAGAAATTTGGCTTGCAACACGCCAACAGTTCGCTTGTCTTCGTCTTGAATAGTGTCTGCGTATCTCGAGTAACTGCTTCCTAACTTGGGGTTACTATGTAGGAACGCTACTCCCTTCATTTTGAGTTCGATTTTCCTTTAACAAACAAAAATTTGAACAATCACAATTATTGACAAAAACTATTGATGATATTTATTTCTAAAATTATTCCCATCTTGAAAATGATATAACCATCCAAGAGAACAAAAAACACTTTTTGAAGCAATGATTAAATTAATATCATTTGTTAGTTGGAAAGTCGTTAATATGAAAAGATATACAAAGATTTTTTGCAGAAAAGTCGATTTGATAATAACGAATTATTTATAAAATCATGTCCTAACAAATCTAAGGGTGCATGGTTTATCATAAGAAAGAATGCTAATATCACTGGCGATAACCGTTTAAACATTTTAGTTTTAGTAAATCCAGCACTTAAGACCTCTCCCATCTGTGAGCTCGTCATATTGACCTATATGATAAACTTTTCAGAAGAAAAGTATATAGGTAAATTTCCTTCGAAGCTTAAACTATCCACCGTTAAACCCTTATTTAAGAATGGAGACCATGATGATTTTTCTAACTATCGACCGATTAGTTTGTTATTTACTTTTAGTAAAATTTACGAATCAGTTATGAACAAAAAAGTAACTGAGTATTTAAAAACCTTTAATTTACTTTATCTTAATCATCATGGGTTCTGCTACAAACCCTGCCCTGTTGGATTTTTTAAGGAACGTTTATGGTAACTTGGATATTAACAAACATTGTTTGGGAGTATTTGTTGATTTCTCAAGAGCATTTGACCTTCAGCAAAAAATTCATTTGTCCATAAATTAATGATTAGCTAAACTTGCTAAAGGATCTATAGTAATTCATTAGAAGAATTTATTAAAATTTCTCAATTCTGGCGGCTCATTTTGACGAAAAATTGTTTTAGAAAGAACGATTTTGGCAGTATAAAGATACTTTCGCGATTTACCAAGCGGCTCTGTTAGATCCATATGTCATTTACTCTATAAATGTAGATAAAGTGGTTCGCAAAATCTGAGCAATATGGAATAAAGTTCTAGGCCATTTGTGATAATGTAACAACTTATGCAACTGACGGAAATTAATCCTGGAAAACAGGGCTGGGAAAGAGATAAGAATCTAGAGGAAAAGTTTGTAAAACGTCTAGTAGCAGAAATTGAATATTCTGGAAGGAATATCACCTACGACAATTTCTTTACGACAATCTTGCTATTAAGGCACATTTTAAATTAAAATTTGGCGCGCTTGCAGCGCCTTCTAAACAATAGATATATTATACAGGGTTAGTTAAAAGTATAGAGACGGGGATTTATTGTCACTAATATTCATTTTAGAGAAGTATGTTCAATATAAAAGTTTGTTAGGATAGTTTGATCTACATTTGAAAATATTTGAATTTTTTTTTCTTCAATTGTTTGTTTAGTTACGCCTGTCCGCGCATTTTTTTTAAATGGGAACTAGTAAATTTTACTCTACCATTCCATAGAGAATTTTTTTCTCTTTACAATAATATTTTTGTTTTGCTTAAATTCATTTTAATAGCTTTTTTATAAGAAAAGGCCGGTTCCAGTGTTTAACAGATATTCGGTACATCGCAGATAGACAGAAGTGTAGCGATAAAGATATTTGAGCGACATAACTTTATCAGTGGTTATTGTACACGTCAAATCTTTGACAGAAATAATTCATTTGTGCAATTTGTTGCTGTTAATATTAAGGCATCCAAATAGAAATCGAATTTCTAAATCCGTTGTTGGTAAAACTTTAAGACGCTTTGAATAAACGGGTAGCGTTAAAGATTTGCCAAGGAGTGGTAGACCAAGAACAGCAAAAAGCGATGATAACGAACTGGATATTTTATTGGCTGTATCTGAAGATCCCCATTTATCAACCAATCAATTAGCGGCCAATTACAATATTTCACCGTCATCAATCGTGTCATTTTTAAAAAGTGAAAAGTATAAACCTTATAAGGTACACCTTGTACACGAGTTAACGGGAAATGATTTTGATAGGAGATTACAATTTTCTGAAGAAATGTTAAATACTTGCAATAATAATGAAAATTTTGTCAACAATTATCTTTTCTCTGACGAAGCTATTTATTGCCTTACCGGTGAAGTAAACAGACATAACTGCAGATACTGGTCATCGGAAAATGCCTCTTGGTTTTTGGAGCACCATACGCAGTATACCCCCAAAAGGTTTATGTTTGGGTTGGCATTCTAGGCGGTCACATTGTCGGTCCCTTTTTCATCAATGGCAATTTAACTTCGGCTCTATATTTGTAGTTATTGCAAAATGAAATAATACCTACTTTTTGCTACGCTCTATCCACATGAAAACAATGAACACCTGTCCAATGACAGTAGCCGGTTCCAGCAAGATGGCGCCCCACAACATTATGGTGTAAATGTAAATCTGGACAACGTTTTTCCCCACAGATGGATTGGAAGACGAGGAACCATTGAATGACCAGCCCGTTCGCCAGATTTAAGTCCTTTAGATTTTTTTCTTTGGAGATACGTAAAAAACAAAGTTTACAAAGATAACCCCGATAACGTCGAAAATTTACAATCCGAATTACCAGAACTATACAAGATATTCCCCGAGAGACAGAACTCTGTTCGGGGGTTTGTAAATCGATTGGGACATTGTCAGATTAATGGACAACAATTTGAACACTTACTTTAATTTACTTTGCTATTAATTTGTTTAATTTTAGAAATTGGATTTCTATTTCGATGCTTATCATTAAGTAAATTACAAACGCCTTGTAAACTTCTGCGTCTATCTCCATAACCCAACATCAGTGTTTCAATTCATTCATGTTCACTTAAACTCGCCATTGTTAATATTAACAGCAACAAATTGCACAAATGAATTATTTCTGTCAAAGATTTGACGTGCACAATAACCACTGATAAAGTTATGTCGCTCAAGTTTCTTTATCGCTTCACTTCCGTCTATCTGCGATGTACCGAACATCTGTTAAACACTTGAACCGACCTTTTCTTATAAAAAAGTTATTAAAATGTATTTAAGAAAAACAAAAAAATTATTGTCAAGAGAAAAAAATTCTCTATCGAATGGTAGAGTACAATTTACTAGTTCCCATTTAAAAAAAACTGTGCGGACAGGCGTAACTAAAAAACAGTTGAAGCGAAAAAAAATCAAATATGTTTTTTCAAATGTAGATCACCTCCTGTAGGTACACGAGAAAAAGTCGATTTTGTGGGATTCGTAGAAAAAGCTTGTCGCTATGTACTGGTGCGAAAATAAATCTTTTATACAGTCCACTAAATTTTTTATTCGTGGAATTCACAGTTCCGACTTGTTCACAAGACTTACAAACTACTTTTTTTTTACCAAAAAAACCTAACATTAGTTGGTACGATCCGTAAAAATAGAGTCGAATTGCCATCTTCATTTATAGATTCGAAAAATCGCCAAACGTTTTCCACAAAGTTTGGTTTGACAGACGATGCGATGATTATTTCGTATTGCCCAAAGAAACACAAGCTTGTAACGTTGCTTAGTAATCTATACAGTGAGAAAAATGTTGACAATGACAAAAAAAGAAACCTCAGGTAATCCTAGACCACAATAGACCAAAAGCTTGCGTAGATCATATGGACAACATGATACGATCATACGTCATGGAAAGGATGACGAGGAGAGCCTCTTGTGGTTGTTTATAATATTATAGACATCAGCGCCATGAATGCATACATGCCTACTATGGAAAAATTTGAAAACTAATTCCGCTTTTTATTCCAGAACATTTAAAATTTATTAGATTTTCGTTACAACTTCTTCAGTGGAATAAAATTGATATTTAATTCGTGTCAATTAATAAACAACTAAAATTAGAATTAATTAAAAATTTTGTGGGATTAGAAAATTAGATAGAAAATGTCAGTCAAACATTTATTAACATACATTAAGAATCAATTATATACACAAAGTTTTGTTTGAAACAAAGACGTAATTGATTACGGTGATGATAACTAATGTAACAATTGTTGAGGCTAATGATTGAAAAGCAACACTTTTTAAGATGACTCAATGTAAGGATCAGAAATAAAAGGGTATATGTAATAATAGCAATTTCGAAAATGTTTTAAATAATCGCGTAAAACCAAAGTTATTTGTTATATAACCACGAATATATTCAAGACAATAATAATATTATTAAGGTATTATATTTTTTGTTTCAGGTAAGGCAGTTTTTCTTTGGGAATCGTTAGTACGTATTACTCACGTAAGTTTCTTGTAGTTTTTCTTTGTTATGTTTTAAATATTACTCCCTCTATACCTCCTTTTTTCTTGTTCCATATTACTGAATATGTTTCTTTAAAATTAATTAAAATTTGACAAAACAGTTAATATATTTTAATATATTTTGATTTCACCTAGCGCAGTGGTTCAACCTCGTCTGGTTCAAGGTAACAAGAGCTTCGTTCCTCAGTTATATAGAACGACTTGTCATCCATGTGAACCATATCAAACATATCCGGGAATCGAAAATTTCCATTTTCCTCTTTATTTGCAACCGTAAACAGAGGCTTGATTGCTGCTATGCGCACTCCCACATCGCCGGCTTTTATTCGACGATTGTATATTCAAGGCGCCAGCAAGTGATCTGATAGTTTTTCTATTGTTTAGTGATGGTACATTGCGAATTCTGTCATTTAATGCATATAATTTTTCTTTTTGGACCAACTAGACCGCGAACTCTTGAAGCCACATTGGATGGCTTCGCTGCCAGATTCTGGCTATAGTTTGAGTACTGACATTGTATTTACATAGTTGCACTTGATTTCAATGCACCTCTCTTAAGACTGCTATTATTACTTGCACTTAGCAAATCGTCATATATTAGTCTCCTTTGTTGATTGGTAAGTTCCACGTTTATGTCATTCCATATTTATGGGTAGGAATTTTAAGAATTAAACTTTTCCCTTTAACGACGAAAGACTGAATAATTAGGAGTACTAAAAATGCAATGACAATACCTATGCGCAATACAGTGCTGCTCCTAAGTGTTTACTGCGCAAAAAATATTGCCCAGGAAACAAGCTTTTATGGGAAGTATTTGAGTTAATGGTTCTCATGCCAGCAAATATTAGTAGAATACATAAAAGAACTGGCTCTACCTTAGCTCAAGGTTTCAAATACAGAGACTTTACGATTTATGTCGCATATCAAAAAATCACACCAATTTATTATTGACGGAGGGCATAAAAAAATAAGGAAAAAGGAAGCAACAATTTTTGGGTAGTCAAACATTGATTAACACTCTTTAGATTTCATTGAAGTTTGATAGAATAGTAAGGCCTTTATAAAAAAGTATTAGTAGTATTATAATCCCTCAAACATCAATATGAGCATTACAGTGAGCATCATTAATGTACAACAATCACATGTTTACCGGAAAATCTACAGAGTAAATGTGGCATGCTACCGGCGACCGCTGTAGGATTAATCTCGGTACTTAATTCGCTTCAAAGCTCACCTCTGGGCGTTCAGTATTTCATAGTGATAGGATTAGGGCGCCTTTGTGTTTGATGTGTGGTGGCGGTCAATTTCGCCGAAGACCGAGATCGATCTATTGTGTCGAATATATCTTATTAGCTGGCGGTAGTCGCACAATTATGTACCTTACACGCACGTAATATCCTAAGTGTATTTACTATAATTATACATTATGCCGAAGCGATAACTGATACGTATCGGGAAAGTGATCCAATCAGAACATCAGGAAATACATTGTGTTGAACGTGTAAACTGGATTATGATCTTATCTCGAGTTGTTTGAATTGCCGGTAAAAATTATTTCCAATATCCAAGTTCAGGTATATACAACAGCGAGACATGTCTTTATCAGGAAAGATTTTCAATTTTAGAAAATTGTAATTTTTTATTAATTTCTAATTATTTTTCGATATTTTAACATTTCCATTCATATTGAAAAATTTAATTCGAATTTAAACAATTCAATCCAAATTAGCTTTAACGTACAAAATTTATGTTATAATACGTTTTCTACGACTGTCTCCACTTAACCCTTATATCCAGATTCGGTCGAGAGACGCTTCATTGTTTTCGAACTGATTCCAATTCGATGCTCTAAATTGATACCGCAATTTGTGGCATGGTAGAATAGTGATTTCTTTAGGAATAAAGCTCAAATATATTGGTTTAGTTTCTCTTATTGTGGATCTGGAAGTGAGATCGACACATACAGCTAAAAGGTTTTTGTTTACTTCAGCATTCATTCCATTTAAGTTTAAACCTTCAAATAAAACTTCTACTGTGTCAACTAACGCGTGTGTATGCTATACAGCATGTTTCTTGCAATGTTACGAGTTTAATTATAATTTAATGAGAGTGGATTAAGTGAGAACAATAAAAAATCCAGCAGGAAAATTTGTTATACTAAAATAAAGAAAGAGAGAAAGATCAAGCATAAAAAACTTGCCGTTGTTCGTCCATCTGTTTGCAAGCTTCTCAGCCCTTTTATCCTTTAAGATGATATCTCGATGTATGTGTGTGTGAGTTGAGAGAGATGGTTGAGAAATGTGTATACCTTAGACTTGGATGAGTTCGGTAATTATTGGGCTCTTGTGATGTTTATCCGAGGAAATGGTGTATTAGGATTCAGATCCACCGTATTCCTTACGTTTGGGATGGACGTAGAATCCTAACGTTGGCCTTTCTGGCTGCAGCTGCAATGCGAAATGCTGCAACGAATGTCAACGTTTTAGTTGAACCATTAAGGGTTCACCATCATCCTCAGATTCTTGTTGTGCTGAACCTCCAGCTTCTGGGTATGAGACTTGATAGCAGTCGGCTATACTAGGCACTCAGACGTGCGAATAGGTCTGACAAAAATTCTGCATATTCTAAGCATGAGCTCCAGAATTAGTGTATTTATACAGAGGAAAGGTTAGCCAAACGATACCAAACCCGAAGAAATTATTAAGGAATGGTCTTGACTTTTTGCAAAGCGAATTGCAACAGATTTTTCTAATTAATATTGGCATCAATAACACATTCTATCGCTATAGTATAGGTAGATCGTAGAAAAAAATTATGAACAGAGCTGGAGCAAGCAACGAATTGTTGTTTTGATGTTTTAGAAAGGTATTTATAATTTCGACTTGGAAGGCTGTAGATAGTTTTCCACATTGTATCGTGGAAGTTGGCGCACGAGAAAGAGACGTAGTGGCTAGAACGTTTGTGAACGTGTCACGATTGGGAATAGGTTGTTTTGGGTGTGGGTCTTTTAAAAGCTTTCAAAGACACCAAACCAAGCCGTTTAGTTTGCTATAGAATAGAGCGTCTCTATGACGATGTCATGTGCGTCGCAAATTTTTTGGATCTATTTTTTTTTAGACAAGAACCCTTTACCGGAAAAGAAGGATGTAATAGGGGTAGTGATACTAGCGTTATTTAATCAATCGGATGTCGCGTCAAAATTTTTTAAAGATAGAATTGGGACTCGTAGGGTGGTGCTTATCTCAGCCAGGAAATGCACCGGTACGAAAAGTTAATCAAATGGCTGGAGACTGCGTTGGAGTAGACATATTGAAATATTGACCGATCACATTCGGCGTCTCCATGATCCCAACCGACACTCGACACTCTGAATGATGCTTCAAGTACAAGTGTTCGCGTTAACGGTTAGAATATCGGAGTACTGTCGTTGATAAAAGTCATCGGAGTCAAACGTCTGGCTACTTTAAAAAAGAATATTCTCGAAATTCTTTGTGTGCTCGTCATTTGCTGAGGAGAATGTCGGATGAACCTATTAGAAATTTTACAATTGACAATTTTCAGTAACAGTTAAATTTGGAAAATTGCGGCATGAGTCTCTGCTGCTATCTAGTTGCCATTCGAAAGTAGTTATGAGAAAATATTAAAACATAAAGCACATAACAAGCAAAAATCATAAATCTATTAGAAACGTAGTAAAAAAAATCCAGAAAAATACCCTTCTAATTAAAGATAATTGAGAAGCTATAATAATTAGAAAAACTGCTAATATTTTTGACATCTAGAAGACGTTTAGAAGGATTGAGTTTTCTAAAACCTATCCGCAATAAACAGTTCATGAATAGTTGTTTTCACAAATAACAAAGTTTAGGAATGTGTTTGTCCAACATCAAATAACTGTAAAATTAGTTTAATGTCAAATCACACAAGCTATTGAGATGGTGTATACTTCTGTATACTCTGCGTTGCGCATACAAAATATTTACTAACATTTATATTGATAATGTTGTATTTATGGTAATTATTATGGTTTGTTGTTTCGAAAATTTCAATTTTTTTCTCTGTATTATTGAACCTAACACTAATACATGCACTATCTGACCTTTTATAATGTTAGTTTAACAGTTTTTGCTGTAAATGAGGTGGTAATAGAACTTTACGATACTATAGGATTATTCTAAATGTATTGTAACCATTTAGTTATCACTGGTAACTATACGGATTTTTAGATTGTTAAATTGAAGTAAATATATTCAATGTTCACCGCTGCAATTTTACTCCTGCTAAATTATTCTAATTGTTTGGTTTTAGTAACCGAAATACTACTGCAAAAATATAAAACATGAATCGTAATTTAAATTTCTATTCTCGTTTCCTACCTGAGCGGAACTTAAAGTACATTTAATCTTGGATTGCGTTCAAGTAAATAAACATTTTAAGAGTATATACCTCTATTGATTGAGGATTCTAATCGGTTCTAACTCACTACGAGAGCTGTTGATTTCCAAACGCTAAATGCATGTTTTGCTAGTTTAAAGCAATTATTTCTATATATATCCGCTTAGAAATTTATTGCTTTATGTTATTTTACGCTTGTTTATTTTATTTGTCATTAATTTCAACTAGCACATTCACTTCATTGCCGGTTTTAGAGCCGGTTGTAAAGGAAATAAACGATGTATTATTTTTATTTACATACAAAGTTCTAGGACACTGACTGCACAATGCAGTTCATATCAGTTTTTATCTGTAATCTGGGTTATTGGATGCGTATACCTCAGCGAAATTTCTATAGTTCCATATCATTTTGTAGTTCTCCTATAAGTATTTAGCAACTGTAATAGTTGTAAATTAACTAGACTTTTATTTTTGAACATAATGAAACGGGAGATATATTATTTTGTAAATGTCACTCTTCTTAGATAAGTAGGGGAATTACCTGTGATATAAACGTATAAATCCGAGCGAAATTTGTATAGTTCCACATTGCTAGGCAAACATCGTATGAAGTTAGGAATTGCCTGTCAGTGCAAAAACGATTCTACACAATTTTAAAAGTTTATTCATTACTAAATAGATATAATATTGAAGTACAGATATTAGTTAATAACAATGCCGAGAGGTAAACTGCTAATCGGGGATGAAAAAACAAAAAAAAAA